>JAXBDA010000350.1:27500-91823 GCA_036023075.1 Gaultheria prostrata | reverse complement strand
ACGTCCCCTCGCCTCCGGCGACAAGTCTGGCTCGGGGCGTCAAGACCCGAACCACGGTCCCCGGGAGCCACGGCCCCTGCACCATCTGACCCCCGGCCCCCACAGGTTATTACTCAAACCAAAGGCTATTTGATCAATGGGTGTAACCCCATGCGAGAAGGTGCGTTTGGGTCTATAAATGGAGCCCAAATCACAACCATTCAACACACTTTCACAATCCGAAACTTTGCCAAAATTTCTTTTGCGTTGCTTTCTCGTTCTGTTACATCGTTACTCTGTAGAAACGGTGGCAACAGACCTTTGGTTCCTTTGATACTTTTTAGGCTAGGTATTTTGTCTGTCCTTCATTGGTGTGGACGCAGGTAAAAAGTCTTTAGACTGGACTTCGTTGTATCCTCGAACAGATTGGATTTCAACTCGGTGCACACCAAACGGTGGAGGTGAATACTGTTTTCAGAAAGTGACATCGTAACGTGTCTCGAATCAAGTTCCATCAACGCGTTCAATATTCCGAAGTATCTAGATTCTGCACCAATAGTGCAGGCCTAGGGCAAGTGGTTGGGCTCTACAGTTCCAAACGCTGGTCTAAGCTACTTCTAATATCTGTATCCGTAAGGCTGAAAGATACATGGTATTTTTTTTTTTCATTAGTTTTTCCCTTACGCGGTTGGGAGACATTCTAGCAATGTTGTTTGCCTATTTTGTTTGAAAATCATGCTGACATTAGTAGCATCTAATGCATTTACGATGGGAATGTAACTTGGTCCGTAACTCAGTCCGGAAGTGATGATGTGATTAGCTCGTGACTGAGAACTAATGGAGACGGGCCCTTTCATTTTTCGGTTCCAATTCAGGAGTTGTCACGTTTGTCAGTTTTACACTGAAGTGGGCTGTAGCATTACTCATCCAAGAAATAAACGAACTAAGTTCTTAATTTGTTGTTTTTGCTGCTAAAAAATTCATCATAGCCTGACGCCTGTTCGTCCTTCTTCTCTCCTTTTCGGCTCTTTTAAGTCAAATCTTAATGTCTATATTTTTTCTTTTGGGCAACAGAACGATTCGCTTCCATTCAACAAGTATGCATTTTTGACAACCCACAATTCTTTTGCTATCGACGGAGAACCTTCTCACACTGGAGTCCCGAGACTTACCATCACAAATCAGGAAGATAATGTCACTCAACAGCTAAACGTAAGATTATCCTCCAAATCTTTTTTGTGATCTTATACCACTTTTTCTTTCATTACAAACTTGTTTCTCCTTTAATTTGAGTAATTTCTATTGGCATTTCTCATTTGTAGAATGGGGTTCGCGCCTTAATGCTTGACACCTACGATTTCAAAGGTGATGTATGGTTGTGCCATTCTTCTGGGGGAAAATGCTATGCTTACACTGCATTTGTAAGTTTCCTTCACTTCTATTGTTTGTTTCTAAATCCTTACCAATGCAAAGGAAATTATTGTAATCCAAATTGTAATTGTAGGAACCGGCTATAGACACTTTGAAGGAAATTGAGGCCTTCTTATCTGCAAACCCATTTGAAATAGTCACAATTATACTAGAGGACTATGTTGAGGCCAAAAATGGATTGACCAAAGTCTTCACCGATGCGGGTTTGATGAAATATTGGTTTCCAGTTACAAGCATGCCACAAAATGGCCAAGACTGGCCTCTGGTTAGCGATATGGTAGCAAAAAACCAAAGGCTTGTCGTGTTCACTTCAATTAAATCTAAGCAAGAGAGCGAAGGAATCGCTTATCAGTGGAACTTTATGGTTGAAAATCAATGTGAGAAGTTTTTCTCATCTGATCACATATGTATACTCTGTGAGAATATTTATTATGGAATCAATGTAGGAATATCAAAATATATACCAGAAAAGAACAAGTTTTTCTTCCTTTTGGTTTATGGAGTATGCACTAATGTTTGTTTTTCCCTATGGAATTTGCAGATGGGGATGGAGGAATGAAGGAAGGAAGTTGCCCTAACAGGGCAGAGTCGCCACCGCTTGATGACAAGACTAAATCACTGGTTTTGGTAAACTACTTCAGGTCTGTTCCAATCAAGTTATCCGCCTGTGTTCAAAATTCAGCACCCCTCATTGACATGCTCCAAACTTGTTATGGAGCGTCTGGAAATCGATGGGCGAATTTTGTTGCTGCTAATTACTACAAGGTATAAACATTTTATGTGTAATCATATAGGCTTGTTTGGATTACGAATCGCATGGAACTGATATTTTAAGAAGATTACATATCCATTGAACAACTGATCTCGCGAAACATGTGATTTAGTGAATGAAGCATTTGTATCACTTCACTATTAGTATAGTATGTTCTCTTCCAGATTGTTGAAAATCAGGTATTGTTGGCACATAAATAGTTACAAGATCGACCAATTTACTAGTCTAAATCCCCAACTCTTATGGGGGCGTAAACTACTGTCTGCAATTCTGGATTACTATATGTTCCACTGTTAGTCCGGTGAACCAAACATACTCTTCAATCGAAAATATACTCGAAAAATCAAAATCTTAGACAGCCACAAGGCTATGGAATGCAGTAACATTAATTTGGTGCTTAATTCTTAATTTAAATGATGCAGAGGAGTGAGGGAGGAGGAACATTCCAAGCTGTAGATTCTCTAAATGGGAAGCTGCTGTGTGGATGTGAAGATGTACATTCTTGTGTGGTAAGTACAGATACATTCCTGCATTACTAACAGTAAGAAATATGGGTTTGTTTAACAATTCTTTTCTATGCTCATTAGTGAGATGCTCTGGACCATGAATGAAGGAAGCATGGCAATGAGTACAGAAATTGATTTGAGTCTCTAGGCTTGCTCTTCCTGATGCCTTTCGGCTTTGATTTGGGGGCATGGTTCTGTAGCAAAACATCCTTGTAGCTCCTCGGTCCTTGGAGGTTTAAGGAGGTCACTGTTTCAGTGGTATTTTGAGCCAACCACTTTGTGCATATTACCATAGGTTATGTTTGTCCTCAACCGTTCCGCCCATACCCCAATGATTGGGGGCTAGATGAGTTCTGTTATTGTTGTAGTTAAAAAGGTAGGAAAGGCCACTTGCCCATGAAAATCTTTCTTAGGAGTGACCAAAGAAACTCTTAACTGCTGAGAGCTAGATAAAATGAACCTAAATGGATCCAACGACATCGGAGAAGCGTCCACAAAGACGTCCATAGAATTACAGCTTAACTCCATTCTCAACTAAGACATCCTGGACATAAAGAGATGAGCAAAGAATGACAAGACCCATGTTATTGTAATCACGAAACCACTTGTATGTAATTAACAGCACTACACAACCATATAGAGCTTTGTTGCGATTTTAATTGGGCTATCCGCATGTGGATGGTGGGTATGGGCTCCAGATTAGTCAAGGTGCGCAGAAGCTAGCCCGAAGATATGAATTATCAAAAATAACCTAGCACTACACAACCACCCGAGATGGTTCAGGCCGAAGACTACCCTGAGACTTAGTGTTCCTATCAAGTGAATTGAGTTTAAACTTTTTGGGCCCCAGGTTGCCCAATTGAGTTTGAGTGCTTACACAAGCCCACCATAAAACAGCAAACATTTTGTGGATGACCACATGATTCCTCCTCTCTAGTACACCATAGCGTTATTTGAGGACAACCAAATGAATAGGGTGATTTATGGCCCATTTGTGATAAAAATTGGCAATTGAATCTACACCTAAATTAAGGACAGTTATAATTAAGAGTGGAAATTTTCAATTTTGGTGGAGTTGCAGATTTTTTTCTTAGTAGTTTTTATTTCCAAATCTAGTTATGTTTGAATTACAAACTTGTTTCGAGTTGAGATTTACGGAAATTATTTTGTTTTCGCAGCCAGGATCTATGTCAGGCGCCTGCAACACTTTTCCCCCGACATGATGCAGCATGGCAAATTTCACTTTACAAATTCATTTAAAATCCTCATAAAATTTTAATCAGTTACTAGTTTAAGTTAAAAATATTCATGATTTTTAGTGCATGAATCCTGTGTAACAGTGCAAATAAGTAATAAATGGAAATCTTCTCCTTTTTTTTCCCACTGTTAGTCAGAGCAATAGAAAATAAGGATGTTTTTCCTTAACTGGGTGAATCCAGAGGTGGAGAAAATAAAACAATTGAGTGATGATGTGTGACCAATGTGGATCCTCAATTGGTGCAAAAGCTCAAACAATGGTCCAATGGTGTCAGTTCATTTCAGTATTATAAAACATAAGCTATTATTGGCTCAATGCAGCTTTTAATCCATCTTAGTCAACTTTTTTGTTCTTTAATCCCGATTTTGTTAGCAAGCATGTGCTGCAGATTAGTGGAGTCCAGCATTTCGTTTCCTCTTTTGGGTACCATAATTAAGCTTAAAACCTACTTAGTCTGTCAAGTAACTGGTAGCTTTCAAATAGAGCTGTCCACGGATTGGTTCTAAGCTTAAGTTTTTTTTTTTACTAGACGATATGATGTTAATACTTAATTAAGTTATTTTACTACAAAAGGTATCAATACTTATTTCATCAGCTACAATTCAAAATCTCCCGTTAGCTAAGTACTGGTACACTACCAATTGATATAGAAGCCGTTATTGCTTTCAGAGAAGTTAAGGTGTTTAATTTTGTTCTCTGGAACAAATTGTGTGAACAACTTTCCGGACTGGTTCTACCAGTTTTTCGGTGGTTTGAAGAATTCATCCGGTTTACTGTTAATGGAGTGAGCTAGGCTCCCTCTTGGGGTGCTTTACTCCTGAATCATCTGATGGGACTCTATGCCGACACGCAGTGTTGATCTGCTTTGTGCGGTACAATATTCCTACGCCCTTTGTGGGTTGTGCTCGTGTCTTGTATTTAATTTTGTTCTCTAGAACAAATTGTGTGAACAACTTTCCGGACTGGTTCTACCAGTTTTTCGGTGGTTTGAAGAATTCATCCGGTTTACTGTTAATGGAGTGAGCTAGGCTCCCTCTTGGGGTGCTTTACTCCTGAATCATCTGATGTGACTCTATGCCGACACGCAGTGTTGATCTGCTTTGTGCGGTACAATATTCCTACGCCCTTTGTGGTTTGTGCTCGTGTCTTGTATTTGATTGTTTTGGCTCCGTCCTGCATTTGTTTGGAATCTTATATGAAATATACGTTGTTTCTCTTATAAAAAAAAAAAAACTTATGTGTATAAATTTTAATTTTCGAATATTTGTTATATAACTTTATTACTTGTATCCGCAGTATGCTCCCTCACATAGCCTCATTTTGATAAGAAAATAAATTATGGCAAAAGGAATATGCTTAAAATGTTTAGTAGAATTTAGATTCTCAACACTGAACAATAATCTATAAAAGGAAAATGTGCTTGAGAGTGGTAAAATTAGAGATTCGAAACGCGATCGATGAACAGTGCAACGAGTAAAAACTTAACGGGCTAAAAAAATAGTGCTCAAACTTATGTTATTTCAATCTCGAACAAATTTTAATCTAACTAATAACGACCCCAACTCAAATATCTTCGTTTTCCAAAATTATCGAAGTCTGGTAACAAGTTTTCCGAGATTAGTTTAAAGAAATAACGAGTTCAAACAAATATTGCATTTGAGATTAATTAGTTTGTCTTCACATTAATTTGGTAGAGAATAGTTTTTAATGAGTAAAACATGAGGCGACCTCAAGAAGCTAGGATAGAATAAAAGAAAGGTAAAACCCTAGTTGTTCCTTTAGTACTACTCCAATTGCCATACAATGGTGATGATGAGAACATGTACCCCAGCCACACAAATAATCCGGACACAACAATCCTGGATTTGATTAGTAGGGCAAAGAATTTTGGGGTTTTGTCCTCAATAATTGAGATATGCCCTTAGTTCAATCTGATATGATGACCATCCCCTACATGGATAAGTACTTCAATATTCAGCACTTTTTATTCCTTTTTGCAATACACGTATTTTTGTTTTCTCTTTTTGGGGAAATTGATGTCCATCATTAGAGGACATTGGAGAGGGGTTTACTATTGTTTAAGCTATGGTTTGTCCCTTGATTCTGTAAAGCTTGTCCAAGAAAGGTACTAAGAATGTTTATCAATATCAACTTCTAGGGTTAGTCTGGTGGTCAAAATCTGAGACTTACGGGTTTGTTTCATGTTCAAAATCTCTCAAGTGCTATCAGCTTCTTCAGGATTAGTCCATACGGAACTTTATTCTGTCTTTAATTGGGCTTCCTGCAAGTGGATGGTGAAATAATTTGGTCACCAAAATTAGTTGAGCTGCACGTAAACTAGTCCGGACACCTGAATTATAAAAAGAAGAATATATATGTATTTATATGCAAATGCCTTTTAATCATGTAATGCAAATGGCTTTGACAACTAGTGTGGGTTCAATAATGCTGTTGAAGCCATAGGCAAAAAACAGTGACTTGTAACATGATTTATGCCAGATGGGATACCAACTTTCTTTAGATTTCCAGAGCAGATTAAAGGTACTATATTGAGAACACATTAATATTTTTTTTTTTCATGGAAGAACACATGAATTTAATGGCCAATAAAAATGCTTCTCAGAGGCCTACCACACATTTGTTTTGGTATTATCAAGATTTGCCCTGATCTCGAAAATATTTTAGATACAACGGTTATTAATTTGTAACATGATTTAAGCCAGATGGGATACCAACTTTCTTTAGATTTCCAGAGCAGAAAGGTAGTCTATTGAGAACACATGAATTTAATGGCCAATAAAATGCTTCTCAAAGGCCTACCACACATTTGTTTTGGTATTATATCAAGATTTGCCCCCAATCTAAAAAATATTTTAGATATAACGGTTATTTGTAACACCCTTTTACATAATGTGGGTCTCATGTATATTTGTGTAGGTCTCACCTCATATGAATAAGGCGTTTCAAATAATATTGTATTGAAATTTTTCTCATTGATGTCATTTAATCAGTCGTCTTCCCCTTTCAGTGGTGTTAAATTTGGTAGAACGAGACTGAAAGACCTTGTACGTTACATTCCCAAAGGCATGACAGAAACTTGATATATATATATATGGGAAAACTTCTATTCAGGGATCCCTGACTTTTGTTAAACTCAGGACCTCATCTTTCCCGATTGAATTTTGATGATCCGAACCATCCAATGTGTTTAGAATGTCTTATTAATTTAGTTATTCCTTTGAATTAACAAATGAAGAAAATAACTTGCCCATATCAAAGAAGGTTGAAAGATTGGGATCTGTCTCAAGGTGAAGAGAGCAGAGTTCTTCTACTGTATTTGAAAGTGAGTTTTACAAAGGTTAAATTACCTAGAGACCCCCTCATCTTTTTTCATTTTCCACGGAGACCCCCTAACCTTTAAAAGCTTCCCAACTCACCCCCTCAACTTCTAAAATTTTACCCCAAGACCTCTTTCGTTAGCCTTCCGTCTCAAAACTCAAAGTTTGGGGTCATGGTTTGATGATCCAAACCATTCAAGTTAATTAAAACATGTTTTTAGGGATACTCGCAAGAAATTACCTAAAAATATGACCAGGAAGTGCTTGATCCAAAGAGTGTTTCATAAATACATATTGGTTTTGGATCAAGCACTTACCGGTCATATTTTGAGATGATTTCTTGCGATTACCCTTAAAAACATGTTTTAAACAACTTGAATAGTTTGGTTAATCAAAACACGGCCTCGAACTTTGAGTTTGGAGACGGAAGGCTAACAGAAGGGGTCTTGGGGTAAAATTTTAGAAGTTGAGGGGGTGAGTTGGGAGGCTTTTAATGGTTAGGGGGTCTCCATGGAAAATGAGAAAAGATGATGGGGTTTCCAGGTAATTTAACCTTTTACAAATAAGGAATTATCAAGGTAATATACAATAAAAAGGATCCGTTTCCTTGATCCTATAGAATACTAGGGTTTGCATGTGCCTAAAGGCACGAAGGAACGCGTTCTAAACACAATTTAATCAAATTATGCTTCTCTAACCTGCCAATCAAACCGACTTCTCCTAGAAGTAGTGTTCTTAGAGAAGCTTTATATAGAGATTGCGATTTTACTAGGGTTTAAATAAGTTTGTGCCTTTAGGCACGGGCAAACCCTAGTCCTTCAATCGATATGCTTCTCCTAGAAGTAGTGTCCTTCAATCGATATGCTTTATATAGATCTACTTTTTTACTACATTGCCTAAAACTCCTGGCTCCGCCTTTGTCCCACATCGTAAAGTTATGCTTACATCGGAAATCAAACACATCAAAGTTCAACTACATACTTTTCAACCAACTCTTATTTTGCAAATCGATATTTTCTTTTACCTACTATTGAACCACACCCACCTTCACAACCGCTGGTTTGGCACATTTATCTTGCCGTTTAAACTTGACCCAATGATGACATTACTTTTTGTGGTAAGGATGATATCATTTTTTGGTGAGACCTATACTATTTCAACCAATAAGAGAGAAGATTTACCTTTATTAATTTCTGCAAGGCGGGTGCGATAGGATTGTACGCGGGCTGCTAAGTTCGCAAAACGGCGTACTGAAACTACTCCAAATCTTTTGCCCAACCCAACCCGTCATCCTTTCAAACCACGGAAATTTTTCTTGAGTACGTTGTGCTAGAAACGTAAGTTGTCAAGAACTTCATGGGAGTGGAGTTTAAGTATCCATAAATCCAATGTATGCTAACCCTTCGTTGATCTATTGCTCATCGGAATTACAATGCCATGCCTTAATTTTTTAAAACTTTAAGGCCACATAAAATTGTGCCCGTGTGGTTCCTTTCTTTTGTGTTTAATTCTTTAATTAATGTCTGTTAGGTCAGATTGGAGTATTTCATTTAAAGAATTGATGCAAGTACAAAAATAAAAAAAGGTAATTTGAGGTCAGTCGAACGCTGAAACCAATGCTGTCTGAAACTCAAAAGATCAAACCATGTAAGTACTATATATGACACCAACAACTACTCTGCATGTTTTCTTAAATTATAAGCGGGAAAAAAATCAAAAAATCTGAATTTTATTAAATGGAATTTAAGTCAATTTTTCTTTTGTTTTTAAGCTGAAGTAAGATTATTTTTTGACTTGTTGACCAAAGAGTCGAAAAAGTCGATAAGAGAAACGGAGCCTAGTCTATTAGAAAGATAAAGATTTAATTTAAAAAATAATCATCATCAGGGCTAACATAATCAATTAATTTTACTTGACCACCGATCTACAAAAGCACACAAGGGTGGCTAACCGAGCTAACCCAGTCCCCAGTTAACGCCATGCGCACATGTTGTTATTAACCCTCTAATCTTATATTTGGAGCATGTGATTAGGTAGGTCATGAGGCATCTAACACATGCTAGTAAATCTCCAGTTATCAATTAAAATCTCAATTTATGTTTTGATATTGTGGTCCTAATAAAGAATGAGAGCAAGATGGGGTTAACCTATCTATATGGATCGCATTAGTCAGTAACATGCTTCGATGTCGCACTTTGCAAGCATAATGGGATTCATGTTATTGGTGGGTGAGAGAGAGAGTCCAATCAGTGGCGGAAGCAGGATTCATTGTGCGGAGAGACCGAATTACATGTATTCATAAATTAACAATAAAATATCATCGTCATATACTTATATAATAATTTTGAGAGGAGCTTCCTTCATAATTTGTACAAATAAAACCTAAAATATAGTTACAATAATGGGATAATTGGGAGGTGTGCGGAGACTCGGGCCTCCACATGCACCCTCTCTGCCCGTCCCTGAGCACAATTCTATATGGTTTATTAGAGATTATTTAACTAGTACTACTATTTCTCAAAAAACAAAAGCCTAGTATATTCTTAATTTTCGCTGTTGGTTTGGAAAATTTTGCAATATACAGACGATATTTGATATGCACAATTTAAATTGCTATTGAGATTCATAAAAAAATGGCAAGGTTGTGAAAACTCCCAAAAGTCGTTCAAATTTATAATATAACAAGTCAGTAAAATGAATCCCCCAGACTCTATTGTTCTTAAGAGACGGCAAACACTGTCAACTTCCAATCTGACCCGTTCAAAAGTATTTTGAATAGTTCAGATATAAAATAAAACTTTCCAGCAAGCAGAAGAGTTTTATTTTAAATTCGGGTCATTGATTGCCGAGACAGATAACTCGAATGTGCTTGGCATGGCTTGCTGTCTCTCAAGGACAGCAAAACACCGGTCTCCCAGAAAACTTTTCAAGCTAGTTTGGTCTATTTACGAAAATAATTGAAGTTACGTGAGTTCTGAACGAAAGATTTCAAAATGAGCGGAATGCCAATGGAGCTCGAATAGCTCGACTCATTTAGCAACCATTCCCTTACCAAGCCTTCTCGTTACCAATTTTAATTCCATTACCAGTCTCCTCGTATCTATAGTAGTTATCAAACGAAGCTCTAGCTAGCCTATTATTGAATCTTGGATGTCAATTCACATCTGGATGCCCCTATTTAATGCAGTACTGATCAAAGCTGTATTGCAGGCTTGCAGCAATAAAACACATGATCCAAAACATAAGTGGAATGGAAACATGCCTACATCCTCCAATTTATTGATTGCATTTATGCATCAATACCGTGCATGGTACTATAAGGATAATAAAGCAAGATTGATGACAAATATTAGAAATAAAGTGAGACGTTCTTAAAATCTCAGCTTCGATTCTCTTTATAAGCAACTCTTCGCTGGTCAACTCATTTCACCTGTAAGCGTGGAAAGATCTGTGGAAGAAGCTGTGGGGATTAGTTTGAGGTGCCACATAGTGGCCCAGGACGCCCTGCACTACCCAAAAAATGGAACAAATGTTATTGTCGCTTTTTATGAGTTGGGTAATAGTCGATGTCCATTGCAGTACCAAGGACAACTGCGTACGATAGATACTCTCGCCACCCCACGAGGGAGTAACATGCAATTGGGATTGTTTCCATTTGTTGTTTGTGACACATGACCAAAGAAAGCCCCCACCCAAATACTTGTTGTGGCCAAGCATGCCCCGGATCACATGGGTTTTGGTACCCCTTTTTCCGCTTCACATATAGGTTTAATTATTTTTTGGTTCGACAGTTATGGGTGTTCGGTCCAGTCCAAGGCAAGTCATTCACGCCAAGAGGGTATTGACAAAAAAATGATTTTTCGCATCCTGGCTCTAAGAATCGAACCATGATCAATCTCTTGACGTAAAACTACCTTATAGGAGGACACTTCTCAGTTAACGGACATCAACGTGCAGTTGAGCATTTTAGGGCTCAATAGAAATATATCAAAATTATTAATCTACTACAATTCATCAAGAATCAACTCTATGCAAGATAGAGTTTGATTTGATGCTTATAATCTCCTGGTTGAACTTGAACAATAAGTTGCGCATATTGGATGGATTGAAGCAATGTTTTAAAGATGAATGGATTTTTATTATACTTTTTGATATCCAATCAACATGATTTTTGACACGCGTGACAGCAAAGAAGCCTCCGAACTTATGTGAGTGAGAGATCAAAACAACGGGAAAGACGAGCAGAAAAAGCATGAATACGAAATGGGACCTTTAACACATGGTGTGGGGGAGCTTCAGCTGCAGCTTGTGCCAGTGGAGCCAAACTAAAAGTTAGTACTGATATTCTTTTGCAGTATGTTGGTTAGAACCACACACTTAGGGCATGCTGTACGTTGACAAGAGTACAAATTTTAAGTTTTTCAACCATATATAGCTTCTTAGATTCCTTTTTTCTCATTTAATTTCCGTTACATAATGTTGGTCTTGGACGAGGAATTAAATATATATCGAACAACTTCTCATCAAATCCATTTCGGGCCCTTAACAGTGATTCGCTTTGTTCGTTCAGTAGATTACGCTACACATATGATTTATGAGAAAAACGGCAATTGTCTAACAAGAATTCATATCTATGTTAATGAAAATAGACAGCCAATACGTAGAATCCCTATTCTTTCCTTCAAGACGAATTTATTCATATCTGGCTAGGAAATTACGAAACCAATTTTCGAGCATGTTTCATTAGACTGATTTATTCTTAAAACTGGCTTATTGTACTTTATCAGACTGATCATTCTTTTATAATACATCAATCAAATTAAATTCAATAAGCCAGTGCTATTGACTTATTGCCAATAAATCAGTTTGTGTAACACCCTGGCCTTCACAATCGAGATCTTAATCACCCATACAAAAACCCAGAATGAACAACTAACCCCATTGCATACAGCAAGTCTCACCAAAACATCACTTTACTAGTGATTAATCACAAGGACGTGAAATAGTAACATAAGAAAATGCCAAAACAATTAAGTAATTAACCAAGTTTAGTTGCAGACTTCAGCAATTCTTTACCCCTCTCTCCCGCTTGCATATGCGCCATCGATAAAAATATTTGGTTATCTTGGAGCACTGCTACGTGGTGCTCCAATACCCTTATTCATCACACATTTATCTGGGGCCCAATACTATACTTCAACAAAATTGAGTTTTTTAGACAGTAAAAAATGCCCCAACAAGTTCTCTGTTGAGGCCGTTCAACTTTCGGGGCACTATCGTGAAGCGGCGCCGCATATATCTGTGCAGCTAAAATTTTACGGGGCACATTTGCCATCCAGAGCCGGCCCTGAGATTTTTGGAGGCCTAACCAAGCTTTAACAATGGGGCCACTTATCATGTGTATATATATTAGTTGTTCAATAGGAGTCTCAAGAATGCCTTGTGGTGTAGTAGTTATTAGCAATGAATGAAACTTGGTAGACTCTAAGATCGGGAGTTCCATTCTCGCGGCCTGCTGTGTTTGAAATTTGTGTACATCTGTTGAAATTTATTGGCGTAAAAAATGATGATGGGAAGAATTGAACAAAGACCTGTTGGTATAGCACATAGATCTTATCGCCGAACTACTATAGGCTTATCTGTAAAGCTATCAACGTACAAAATATTTAATATATTCTACAATTTATATATTCTACAATTTGGGGGCCCTAAGCAGTGGTTTGGTGGGCTTATGCCCAGGGCCGGCCATGTTGTCAATACTAGGGCTGCCCAGCGGATCATCCGATCCGCCAATCCGACCAATCCGAACAGATCCGAACCATCCGTTGATCCATCCGAGGTATGTACGGATGGGTTGCGGATCCTAAAAATCCAAATCCGCTTTGACCGGATCGGATCCGATCCGTATCCGAACCAGCCGAATCCAATCCGTGGACACCCCTAGTTTCGAGTTAAGGATTAACTCCAACACATGTTTTAAGCCACAAAGTTGTCAGTTTGCTGTGCATTTAACATAATAGTAAACTCAATGGGTAGAGGGTACTTGAATGCTTTTTTAATCTTTACTTAGTGCAGTAACTGGCGTGGTATAGCTCTTAGACCTGAGCTTGATTTTTGTTGACTTCTCATTCAGAAGTTGTTTATTTGCGTATTGGTTCAGAGCGCATAATTATTTCTTCTCTTCTTAGAAGAAGTTGTCCCAGACTTCCTAAGCAAATTTACTTTCCATTCCGATTCTTGTGATCTTGTTCGAACTGCTTAACATGCCATCTTTTGACAATGGGTGTGGCCTGTGCTTGCATTCATGCTTGCTGGTCTTCTGTTGTACCGGAAACAGTATAATGGTGAGCAAAAAACTCTTGAAATGGTATACAAGCAAGCTCGTAGGGAACTTCTTCATATT
This sequence comes from Gaultheria prostrata, assembly GCA_036023075.1. NCBI lineage: Eukaryota > Viridiplantae > Streptophyta > Magnoliopsida > Ericales > Ericaceae > Gaultheria > Gaultheria prostrata. Next base: position 78,136 of record JAXBDA010000350.1, on the reverse strand, counting down.
TTGTCTCATTTAAATCCACAACCTTCCCAGCTGAGATATCTCCAACGGAATTTGATGGAGGAAAGGGTTGTCAACCGGTTGTCCGCCAAATTGATCCGGAACCGATCCGCGAAATCCGTAACCGATCCGATCCATCCGTATGTCACCTACGGATGGTTATCGGATCCTAAAAATCCAAATCCGCTCTGACTGGATCGGATCGGATCCGTATCCGAACCGGCCGAATCCGATCCGTGGACACCCCTAGCCAATACCACAATATGTATCTTGATGGGGCACCAGGAAATGCCTCAAAATACTATTCTCAAGGCAATAAGTACGGTACTGCTCTGAGTCAATAAGGATGGTGCTCCCGTCCAATATGATCCAATCCACTACATTCCCATCCACTTTGTTCCCATCGCAACGCCTCTCTTGAGGTCATGACATGGCCCATGAAAGAGCACAACCCATGCCATAACATGGCCCAAGCCATCTTAACTATCTAATCATATCCCTTCGCATGGGTTCTCATCCACTCTGTTCCCATCCGCCATACCTAACTTGAGTACGTGACACGGCCCATGACAAAGCAGGATTTTAAGGCTTTCCGTTACAACATCTTCCTTCTTTTCAATTTCCAATAATCTTAGATAATGTCTAAGTGATCTCTCCAGACGTATTCCAAGTCGGGAGTATAATTGCCCATTCTAACAATCATGTAACCCATAATATCATAATTCAAGGGTGCACCATGTTCACATAAGTTACACAAATCGATTCATATCATTCCATAGTGTTATCATATAATTTTCCTAATTTATAACCAGTAGGTATTTTAAAATATATTAAAGCTTGGGGTGATTAGGTAATATATGAGAATATAAGGTCGATTGTGTAATTTATAAAAGTTCAGAGTTGATTGTACAATACCGTCAAAGCATAGTAGTGAAATGATAGTTTAGTCGAGTTCAGGAGTATTTTGGTAAAACTACTAAGTAGGGATATTTTGATAATTATGTCATTGTGAAGGGTCTTTTGATAAAATGCCATATCTGAGAAATATTTATATAGTGTGCTTATTTTTTGAGATTATTATATAATTTTAGTAAGTAAAATTTTATTATTAGATATTAAAACCTTTTAAGGGGAAAATGGTAATTTTATAACACGGAGGGCTTTTTGTAATATTGAGGACCATAATACACGATAACATAAAGTTCTTTAATAGAGATTTACCTTTTAAAATAATCTCATTTAGTGTAATTTATTAGATTATAAACTATTTTTCTTCAATTAACTAAGCTATAATAATAATAATAATAATAATAATAATAATAATAATAATAATAATAATAATAAATACTATTATACTTAATTAATACTCCCTCCGTTCCAAATTCTTGGTCCCTCTTTCCATTTTTGGATGTTCCAAAAAATATGTTTCATTTCTAAAAACATCCATTAAAACAGGTTCACTTTCCAGTTTTACCTTTAAAAAGTACTTTATCATCTCAATTGGTTTGTCATCTATCTTTTATTTTATAATGATTCTTATGATTTTGAATACTTTGTATAATAAAACTAATTGATATCTATCAAACTAGATCGATATTGCATATGTTTTGAGTTTCATATAAAGTCTTTATCTCCGGAAAATTGGCCTCATTAATATCGACTGGACTTAGGAGCAAAATAGAAAGGACAATATAAAGTTTTTACACCTCTTAATAAGTTGGATTCCCCAAAAGGGACAAAGAAATTTGAACGGAGGGAGTAATTCATTAAAAGACGTTATAAACCCGATTTCCCATTTATAAACTAATTTAACTAACCAATCAAAAGCAAGGTCAAATACGCGATAAAAAATTTATTTAGGGTCAAAATCATTGAAACAAGTGAGTCCAAGGGGCAAAATGTAATTATAGCATTAAAGTCTCAAACCTGGACCAACCAGGTCCGATAGACCGGACCAAAGGATCTCTGGTCCCGCGATTATATAGCATTGTTGAGTTTTTGTTCAGGAATCGTAATTCTTTTAGCATGGGACCAATTCCTTTGGCCTATACACTATTTTTAGGACCCTTTAACATATTGTATACTTAGGATTAGGGATCAGAGGTTTCTATCTTGGTTCTTTGGGATTTTTGGACGAAACCGCATTTTGGGTGATGGTTTTTTGAACGTTAGGAGTGTGTTACGTCGTGTGTAGATTGAATTTGGAAGTGGAAGACGTTTGGTACAAAAACCACAGGGGATTTCTCACTTTCTCTCTCTAGACCTCCATTAATAGGCTTCTCTCATTCTATCTAGATGTTTTTTGGTGTGGGGAAGTTGTGTAGGTAGTGTGGAAGAGAGAGTACGAAGTGAAGGTTATTTATACTGGTGGAGGAAGAGTGGAGGGCAAGTAAATTAATGGAGGAATAAGGTTGGGGACAACATGTGGGAAGAGGTGGGCAGGGATGTAAGGTGATGTGATGGAGTTAGGACAAGATAGGGTGGAAGAAGATAAGGATAAAGAGGAAGTAGGGTGGCAGGAGATATGGTGTAGATTTGGTGATGAGATGTGATGGAAGTTAATGGGAGGATAAGGTGTGTCCTGTGTGGGTGTGTGATGATGGTGTCACAGAGAGAGAGAGAGAGAGAGAGAGAGAGAGGGAGGGTGGTGACATGGCGATGGGATGGAGGAGTGTCACGCCTTGATTTTCACAAACATATATAATATATTACACGTGGAGGTCAACACCATCCACCGTCAAAGTCAATACATCACGATAGTCAAATGAAAGTTAAAGAGTCTTAACGTATCCCCAAATAAGATTACATGAGCCATTAAGGCTTTACAGGTCTATAACAAAAGCAATGAATTACAAGTTATAAGTTCATCTTTTCCAAAATTACTACTAATCCAAAATGATCCTATAACTAGTCCAATGAGCTTTCAAAATGGAGTCATGCATGCACATCCACACGCCAAGTCATGATGCTCCGTGTTGAGTACCTGAAAATTAATAGGGTGAGCTCACTAGCCCAGTAGAAGAACATCTATCAATTCTAAATGGAAATGAGATGCTCATGACGTGCAACAAGGAACGTCACAAAGTTCGATGGTCACGCATATAGGCCAAGTACCACTCCGTCGTATCTGTTATGTTCCCAACACGTTACATATGCCCAAAGCATTCACGTCATGCTCCTTATTCATTTATTTCATTCTTTACTCCGGGCATACCCTTTCGGACCCCGTGCCATTTATTTAAGTTATCAATATCATTTCATGCTCATACATATCATTTCGGTGTCCATGCATGGCCTTAACTCAAATCATCGCTCGAAAACCCTAATTCGGTCGAAAATCACCAAATTTGTGTCATTAGGTGTCAAACAAGTAACACGAACCCTGAGGGAACTTAAGGAATCCTCAAATATACTAAATTATACTCATGACACGTATCTCAAGGTGTTTCAATTCAATTAGAATGATCATAGTGACAAAACGAGTCAAAAGGGGTCAATACAAGCAAAGTTGAGCAAAAGGGGATGTGGATCGATCCTCCAGTGAGGGTGGATCAATCTAGGAGCTTGTGATCTGCTTCCTGGACAAAGTGGATCAATCCAAAGGGTTTGATCTGAAATTTTTCCAAACAAGGAGATTTCAAGATGAGGCTTGTTTCAAGTGGTTTTCAAGGGTCTAAATGTACATGTGAGGCTCTCATATGGTGTCCAAACATCATGCTAACATAGCGTATTGTCAATTAACAAGATTTGTAGGTTTTCCCCAAATTCAAATTTAACAAGAACAAGGCACAAAAGGTAGGTCTTCCAATCTCAACCAAATTCAAAGGGCAATGCATGGAGTTGATTATATGGCAAACAAAATGACTTGAGGACTATATGGGGAAGCTTGTAACAAGGGTATATCACATTAAAATGACTAGAATTGCCGTCACAAAGAGCTAGAACAAGAACTAAAGGGAATTGATCAAGAACAAGGTTTATACACATACAAACATCATATTTACATGAAAAATTGAAGGAGGTCCCCCTACCTCTTGTGATTTAGCTTGAAAACCCTTCCTAACCCTAGCTCAAGATCCAAGCAAAGCTTTCTCTACCCCGGAGTGAAATAAGTACATCAACGCGTAGAGCACGAGATTTGGTGAAGGTTTAATGAAGGAGTTAAGTGTGGATGGTGGTTATGGTGGTTGGAGGAGAAGCAATTGAAGAGAGAATAAGAAAGAGAGAGAGAGAGAGAGAGAGAGAGACAGAGAGAGGAGGGCCGGATGAGTTTGGCGGAGGAGGAAGATGCTTTTTGGTCTCTCTCTTCTCCACCACACACAATATAAGCACACACACACCACACAAATTTAAAAGAGTTGCAAAAATTACACTAGAAACCCATATGTGGCATGTGTAAACCAATGCAACCCCTATATCACTTATCACATATAATCCTCCAACACTTAACCATTTTTATCATTTCACACAATTTCTCACATTACCCTAATGTTATTTACAAAAAATAATTGGATTTTACGAGTCCTTACAAGGAGGGCTAGGTTGAATATGGCAAGTTTTTGAAAGTATTAGAGTCCTCTATATAAGTGTAAGCATTAGTAATTAAGGGTCCATAGTGTAATTACTCCTTCTGTCCCTTAAAGTTAGTCCAATATTCCTTCTTTGGCTGTCCCAAAATTGATGTCCACTTGTGAAAATCCAGTACCAAAATTTAGTAAATTTCCTTCTTTGACCTCTATAGAAATGAAACAGTTTGCGAGATGGTAGGTGTAGTACCTATAGAGGAGAAGTTGAGGGAAAATAGGCTTTGGTGGTTTGGGCATGTCTATCGGAGACCAGTGGATGCAGTAGTTAAGAGAACGGATAGGATAGTTTTGAGTAGCAACGCTCCGGGGAGGGGAAGACCCAAATTGACATTAGATGCGGTACTGCACAAGGATTTAAGTCTACTAGGGCTAAGTGAGCAAGCAGCACTTGACAGAACTCAGTGGAGGAAAAAGATTCATGTAGTCGACCCCAATTGATTTGAGATATAAGGCTCGGTTTGGTTTGGTTTGGTTAAATGATTCTTTTAACAAAATTCAAATTCAATTCCAAATTTAAACTTAAGGGACAAATGTTGAAAGTTAAATATTGAAAAGTGCAATGATTATGTTCCAAAAAAAGTTTGAATCCTAGAGTGGGGCTAACATTAAGGAACAGAGGCAGTTAGAACTTATAATCACGAATAAAAATATTAAAATATTTTATTCAAAAAAACAGGGCGAAAACTTATAATCACAAATAAAAACACTAATCCAATCCTGACCATGTATTCCCCTAGATATAAAGTAGATATAAACACTTGAAGGGTCTAAATTCCAACACCTTTAAAAAACACTTCACCATAAATTGCCTTTTTTTTTTTTTACTTTGTAGCATTTTGAAGATGTATTTTTGTAATTTTTATAGATATAAATATCAATACAACCCAATCTCAAAAATTTCTTAATTTAATGAATTAATTAGTATTTGTTTCCTCTCTAAAATGCAAGGGCAAATACAGATGGGTCCTTTATACTATAAAGGCCTGTTTGGATGGCGAAGATGAGGCCGGATATACCAAGCGCCCCCCTTAGCAATCCCGGTCCCACCTCATCTCCACTCTTTGGAAAGGTTTTCTCACCCCCGGATTTGTTTACTGTTGGGAGATGCAATCCACCCCAATCCACCCGCAGGTGGATAATCCGGGCGTATTTTGTACGAATCTACCCCTCCAAATCCACCCCCTTTTCAATCCGAAAATCTACCTTCTTGCCAGCAAAATCAAAGAGAGAGAGAGAGAGACATGCACAAACACAGATCAATTACATACACGTACACGCACAAAACCAGGTAAAAATTCTTCGAGATCGGCATCATCTTCGACATGGTTTTTCCCTCTTGATCTCTGGCTCTCCGGCTTGTAGACGTGTTAGGGAGAGAGTGAGAGAGAGAGAAAGAGAGAGAGAGAGAGAGAGAGAGAGAGAGAGAGGATCTATAAGCGTGGGTGGTGGCGGCGACGTGCGTGGCCGGTAGTGGTGTGTAGGAGATGGTTGCCGCCGACATGGTGGTGGTGGTGGTTGAGAGAGAGAGAGAGAGAGAGAGAGAGAGCGAGAGAGAGGAGGGTCTGGTGATGACTGATGAGAGGAATAAAATGAGTAAACGGAGAAAGTGGGAGACGGACAGGAGCCCTACGATTGAAATTAAAAATTGATCTCAACCCTACAATCTGAGTGCATTTGGGTTGAAGAATTGTGGCCTTGCATTAGGAGATTAACGACTGAAAAATAGAATTTCCATAAAATTGATCAATTTTATTATAGTAAAGCATAATTCTTTTTTCGAAAATATCAGTTTTAAAAGGGAGCTCATTTTGGGGCTCATTTTTTTATGCAAGAACTCCAAAATATAATGAAGTTACAAAACTATCCTTTACAAAATATAAAAATTACTGGAGGCACGCCACCCCAAAATTATCTCCTCATTTACTTGAGGCACTCCTAACGGAAATATGAACCAAAACCTCTCTCCGTTGGCAGCGAATCCTCAGTCTGAAGCTGTCTGTCCGACACCTCTGTCCATGCCCTTAGTACTGCCACGTTGCCCATATTTCCCCTCCATTCAGCCCACCAACTCTGTTAATGGCATTGTTAACTCAAGGCAATTGTTACTCTTTTTTCTTTGGTTTTGCAATATCCTTCGGGTAAAAAAAAAAGTATTTTCACTTGTAATTTTTTATTTTTGTTTGCACCAAATTAAAATACTAGTAGAGATCCTTCTTTCAATGCGCAAAAATTTAAACAATTATATACGAAAGTATTTTACATTGTTGGTTTATTGAGTTAGCTTTGTAATATCCTTCGGATAAAAAAATAAAGTACTTCTGCGCATAATTTTTTATTTTCTTTTGCACCAAAATAAACTACCAATAGAGATCTAGAATTCGATTCGAAAAAATGTAAAAAAATTTATACGAAAGTATTTTACATTACTGGCTTGTTGGGTTTAAATTATTTCGTACAAAATTTTTCAATTTTTTTAGCAATGAATTAAAGATCTCTACTAGTAGTTTATTTTGGTGCAAAAAAAAAAATTCATACGTGGAAGTACTATATTTTTTATCCGAAAAAAATTGCAAAGCCAACTTAGCAAGCCAACAATGTAAAATACTTTCGTATACATTTTTTCAAATTTTTTGCGCACCAAATTAAAGATCTCTATTAGTAGTTTAATTGGTGCGAAAGAAAATAATTTTTTTTTGCATGAAAGTACTTTATTTTTTTATCAGAAAGATATTGCAAAGTTGCTCGACAAGCCAACAATGTAAAATATGGCGCAGATCTTTCCTACCAAATTTTTTGCGCACCAAATTAAAGATCTCTATTAGTAGTTTAATTGGTGCAAAAGAAAATAATTTTTTTGCATGAAAGTATTTTATGTTTTTTATCAGAAAGATATTGCAAAGTTGCTCGACAAGCCAACAATGTAAAATACGGCCCAGATCTTTCCTACTCTCTCTTTCCTCTTTTTCTCTCTTAATCTGGGCCGTCTAAAAAGTGTTTTGGATGGCCGAGATGTGCGCTTGGACATCACGTAGGATGGTGCCTGCTCGGTACTGAAAACCTCCTCGTTAACAGAGGAGGAAAAGGAGAAGAGTAAATTTTTTTTGGAGTGCCTGAAGTAAATTATGAAAATTGCAAAAAGGTAGTTTTAGAAAACCACTGTAGCTTGGAGCCCCTCCATCAATTTTTGGAGTGCGATTATCAATTCCCTATTAAATATATAATATGGTTTAAATAAATTTATGTATTTATTATTTAGTATGTATTTATTCCAATGATAATAAAATTAATTCATTTCATTAATTAAATTAATAATCTAGGGGTAATTTAGTCATTTGTCCTCTTTTCCACCCTCCAAATCCCCCTCTCAAAAAACCATGCAAACACCTGATTATAAATCCACTATTCTTAGGAGGTGGGTCACCCTCATTACAAATCCATCCTCAAATCCGCCATCATTATAAATTCACGCAAAATCAAATCCACCAGCCAAACGGCCTGTAAGTCATTTGAAAACTCATTCTGAACTTTCAATTTCGAAGAGTGGGAGATGACCCTTCATATTTGTAGAGTTGACTGAAGAGTGGGTTGGAGCTACAATATCTTATATAGGATAAAACGGGTGCACGAGGATTTGACGGGCCACACGTGCATTCAATCATCGTATATTCATAAGGCCCTTCTCTCTCACACGCATAGGATAAGGACTCAGAGCAAAAAACCAAACAAAAGAAACTCACCTAATCTCTAAGTATGGAGTATTATACTTTTCTCTTCTTTTTTTTAGTAATCCTCAGACATTCGGGTTAGATTATGCGCATCTCAATTAATTTTTAGAATCAAATTATATCTCCATCTTGCGGGAGTCAAATTAAAGCCAAAGTAAAGTTCGATGTGGACTGTTCTCGAAAAAGTTGATGGCACCTAAGAAATTTCAAATCTAAGACCAGAAACCCGTCCTTATGTTAGGGGTATTAAACTTTAGTCGAATAATTAGAGTTTTCAAACAATCTTGGAATTTGCTCTAATATTCCTCAGCTCACTCTTTCTAATGAGATTGTGCGTCTCTAGGCACACTTTTAGTCCCCATGACTCTACAATATTCCATTCAAACCACTGCCAATTTTAGACCAACCTCGAGGGAGAAAGGAACAAAAGCTTTATTCTTGAAAACAGAGCCGGCTTAGACATGAATTCCATGAAGCATGGGATTTAGGTCCACCAAAAAATCAAAATTTTTGGGCCCCCAATTATTTAGGAACCCTACATTTATATACTAGACGCAATATAATTTTTTGTGTAAGCTCTCCATACAAAAAATGCCCCAATTCGAATTTAGGGCCCAATTTTTGTATGGAAACTATAGGGTAGGCCTCGTTTAATAAGTTCGATTTAGGCCTCCAAAATCTATGAGCCGGCTTTGCTTGAAAATGGTTTGGGTAAAAGATTGGGTTAGATTTTGCTTTCTTTTCTTCTCCTGTTGTTTATGTCCAATCCATATTACCAGACAAAATATACAATTACTTGACTTTTTTTTTTAATTTCTTTTCAAAACAATTGCTTCAAGAAATTCACTGGCTTCTGTCTATGAATATGAATAAATTTCTTTCCAAAAACTCAAACTAAAAGTATGAATTTGATTACACATTGTCGGATAAATGTATTTTGATCATACCTGAACGGCCGTAACAAGAACAAACACCCAAATTAACTATGACGAGAAAAAAAAAAACTCCAAAAAATTATCTTAATAGGAAAAAAAATAATGGATTTTCTATTTGGTAAAGTAGATGTACGAAAGTACTAAAACAACGATAGTGTGGGTACCAATTGTACCAACTCCTAGTGTGGGACTCTTTCAGGTCTCACGCAAATGATCCGTGGCGTGTATTTTACTAGTAGTAGCAATTTCTTTCACATACGTGCTCTATACAAAGTCAGTTTGTTTGCCGCTATGCAACGAACTATACACAAAAAAACTAAATGAGTCAGTCAAGCACGTATCCGTCTCCGAACAAACAAAACTTTTACAAGGGTAACAAGGCACATCAAAAGATTATTCCGAACAAAAAAAACCCGTCTCAATTAGAGTCCGAGGTGTTCCCTATGTAAGGGTTGATACACATTCTGCACCTCTCTGGTCGGTATCCATAGTCGGGTACGTTAGGTATATCGCCAACAATTTAAAAGTAAGCAAAAAAAAGAATGGTGGGAAGGGTACCAAATTTTCTGGCAGCAGAAATTTAAAAAGCACAAGAATACAAAACAGAGGCCCTCGTGCAAACTGGAATTCTTCAATTTGTACATATCCCCACACAAATTTAATGAATGTATCCACCCTTTCCCATCCCATCTGTACGTGTGGGTATAGTAATACACATCTCTCTCTCTCTCTCTACACTTATTATTATGATATGCAAACCCTTTTTCAGCCCAACTGTATGCATCCTTTCTGCAGTATCCGTGCACATCTTTCTGATCCACCTAATTGCTCTATCATTCACAATTTCCTATCTCCTTCATCTACCCCACATCCCACCCGACCTGGGTCCCTGCTTTGTGATGGAATGGTATTCGTCCTGGGTCCGTGATCCAGACCGCTTGTTTTGTTCGGCTCGTTGAGTTTATGGTTTTGTAAAAGAAGTGAGATCAATTGGATATTAGTACTAATATGAATGCAATAAATTTTCCGAATGAGAAAAATAAACTTCCCAAAAAAAGTATTCCCTCTCTCCCAATTTTTTTTGTTAGTTTACTATTTCAGTCGTCTTAACATATTATCTGTATTTTCTAAATAAAGAAAATATTTCTTTGCAATATGACTTTATTTTTTTTATAGATATCAATTAATTAGATTAATTACAAAAACTACCGTGTATGACAACTATGTCCAACACTTAGAGATGCAAATTGACTTATAAATTGTCGAACAACTTTATACTCCGTATTTTCTTTCTGAAGACAAATTTGACGAGTTGAACAAAATGAATGATTCGAATCATGCTAATGAACCCAGAATAGAACCCATCGGAAAAGCACAACAACCTGATGATCCCAACTCGCCGGAGGTCCCGACGCGACAGCCACTACGCCATTAATTTTAATACTCTCCCTATAGGAAACGAAGAAAAAGAAAAAACTCGAACAACTGTCCATGATCTCTGTAATCTTTGTTTACTGTTTTATGCATGCGTGCGTTTGTTTGCTTCATAAATTGGTTCCAAACTGTTGTTTCCTCTGTCGGCAATAGTTGCAAGAAAATAGTATGTGGCTTTCAAATCATAGTGGTTTTTTTGGTAAACCAAATCAAATCAAATCAATAGTTTTTGTCATTCAAAGGCATTGACCAGTTTCATTAATCTCGTGTATGGTGTTTATTATGCCGTTTGTCAATTTGTCACCCGCAATATATATTGTGCAAGAATTTTGTGAAATTAGCGGTGCATGAATGTAACTAGCTAATATTATGATGACTATATTCGAGCACGTACGCCGTGTCATCGGTTTATTCAAATATGGTTAATTGTACGCGTTATGCGTTTATTATCGGGTTCATTGGAAGTTCATTCATTATGTACCGTTCATTTTATTTTTCTCGAAAAAATGAGTACGTAACGCCCGGAATTCTGGTGGCATAATTTAATATAAAAGGATTTATTTCATTAGGTTTGGAAATTAGAAATCATAATTCAGTTACAATAACAACATACTTAATTGTTTGAAATTAAATTCCAATAATCCAACACGAATAACGATGGGGTTCTCTAATTTTTCATGTTTAGATCCTAGCTCTCTTCTAGCATCTGTTCTTCCATCTGAATCTCCGGCTGGTAGTATGGCTCTTTGTCTTCTTCTTTGATACCTGGCATAATATGCCAAGGCCAATAATAGCACAATGAGCATATAATCACTCAATAGCTAACTCTCACCCGTTAACCCTTACATTGCACGTAACACACTTCATATATGATTGAAAAGTAGTTCAGAATGGAAAGTAGGTAAAATTTTTCATTATCTAACCTTTAACTTATGTTTCATCTAAGTTCTCAGCCTCGAGAACATCCTCCCAATAGAAGTCTATATATGACCATTCGTGATTCAACTCCCACCTTGCTTAGCTTAACCAGGCGCATCGATGAACGGACTAAATTATCTACTTAGGCAAGTTCCTCAACCCGTGCAAGGACAAATTCCCCAGGAACTAACCGAACTACTAGGCCAGCGAGGGACTAACTGAACCCACGGGAGTACATAGACCGTAGCCCTATACTTTAATACAAAACACCTTATATTGCCTAAATTCATAAGGAGTAATCCCGCTACGTCATAACTTAGGGTTTCGTGTTTCAATAATCCTTGTTTGACCACCATTCATGATTTCGGGATAACCTCCCTTCATCTTGGGTTAACCTCTCATATCTCATCACTATCTCAAGATAACTTTTCATAGTATCACCTTAATCTCGAGATATCCTCCCATATCAAACCTTTAAAACAATATTTGCGTAATTTTCACAATCCAATTCAGAAAGTTCGCACGTAATTTCACAAAGCATTTGCGAAGAAAGGGTACATGCTATTAATAAAATGTTAAGGGTTAAAAGTGTAATTTATAAAGATATAGGGTCGTATTGTACTAATGTAGAAATATGATAATAAAGTAGTAAAATGTTGAATTTAATGGTAAGTAGCTATTTTTACAAAGCTGAAGGGGTATTTTAGTAATTAGAGTTGATAAGAGAATTTTGGTAATTTTGATATCATGAGATTTATTTTAATAAAATACTATCTTCTGGAGTTTTTGTGAAACTTTCTAATTTATTATTTAAATTTTATATTAAAACCATGATTTAATCATTAATAACCCTTAGAGGGTAAACCTGTAATTTATCACGCCAGAGGTCATTTTTGTAATTTCATGATCTAAAGTTTATATTTGAAATAAAGTCTTTTGGTACCTTTTATAAAATGTTATTAACATAAATTCTTTAATTTAAATAATATCTTCCTTTTTAATTAATTTATTAATACATATACCTAATAAATAATAAATAATTCTTAAAATTACACATGAATCAAAGTACGCATATTTAAACTAAATACAAAACTATGGTCAAATGTGCAATAAAAACATATTTCAGGATCAAAATCGTAACAATTAGATAGTACATAGGCTAAATTGTAATAACAGAACACAAAATCAAAAACATGTTTCAACCTGTCCCAACCTTCTGGACAGCTTGGGATCCCACCCAGAAGAGATCAATAACAAAACAAGGGAGGTCACGTTTGGGTTGGTTTTGATGCATGGGTCTGTTTCCTTCCGTTACGTTCAAAAGCACCATCTGAGGTTTCTAATGTACTTAGGGAGAGTGAGAAGCTAGGATGTGAATTTTGGCAAAAACTGAGTGTTGGCTATAACGGAGGAGGTTAAGGTTCTCGGATTGGATTCGGCCCGCCTTATGAAGATTCTTGGGAGTCTATAGAGTGGTTCGTGAGTGTTGTTCATGGGGTTTGAGTGTGGGGTGGTGTTTGGTGAAAATCACACTCTTGCCTCTTACTCTCTCTCTAGAATTCTTAGGGGAGGGGAGCACTTCTCTCTTGCTTTCTTTTTTGTGTTTGGGGTGAATTGTGGTTGCTTTGAAGTGGTGAAGGAGATGAGGGCTAGAGTTGGGTTTTTATAGGGGTTGAGGGGTGCCTTAGAGGGGAATTTGGATAGGATCACACCCATGTGGGTGTGATGATCATAGATTTGATGTGGGTGGCAGAGACAAAAGATAGATGATATCTTGTAGGCATAGGGCTGGTGGCAGCTGGATTTAGGGGATTTGGGTGCAAGATGTGATGAAAAGGCGGTGTATTGGTAGTGATATCATGTAAAGTGAAGGGTTAATGGTTTGAGGTGAGTAGGGGTGATCACTGTGGGTTGGAAGAGAGGGATGGAGGTTTGTATGTTTAGAGGATAAGGGGTGATAGTGGTGGTGATGCAAAAATTTAACGGTTGATGGGAAAGGTGGCAAGTCATGGAAGCGATAGGGTGGAGATGTAAGGCGATGATGGTGTCAGTGACTGATAAAGGGTGATGGAGACGGTCTGAATTTCAGAGGATATACGGTGGTAGTGGTGGTGCTGTGAATAGTGGTTGATGGGATGTGAAGTGATGGGAATGAAGGATAAGATTTGGTGGTTTAATGATGGTCTTGAGAGAGGGAGAAAGAGAGAGGTTGGTGTTGAGGTGGAGGAGGAAGAGAGTGCGTATGCAAGGTTTTTAAAATATTCAGGGACTAAAGTGTAGGATTAGGATAGTTTAGGGGTTCTAAGCATAAGTAAAAAGATTACGATTTAATTAAATATAATTATGAAATAAAAAAATATCTAAATTTAACATAAAACTTTGAATTATTACAGAGTGACCTTTGAAAAATTCAGCTTGATATGGACATGGGTAGCCATGTGATTGTACCACACCTACTGTACAACTTGAACATTTAGTCTAAGTAATTTTTTATTTTTTTCAATACATAGGTGTTCTCATCAAATACTTCCTCCGTTGATTCCATTTTTTTCTCATTACCTTTTCAGTTTGTTTATTACCTTTTGAGTTTGTTCATTTTCCCATAGTTTATCATTTGACTTTTGAAAATGGACAAACATTTTGAGACTTGAAAAAATATATTTATGGACAAATAAATCCAGACGGACGATATATCTATCAATGTTAGATAACGCTGCATGTGACCATGGGTCATCTACTCATGATTCAAAAACTTCTAATGATTCATGTAAGAAAAAGACCCTCGGTACGGTAGCACTATCACTATGGGCGCAAAACATACGTGTTGCGCTCTTATGCACAATACAAACAGCGAACCATTTATATGATATACGTGACACAATAATTAGGTCCCATTTTGTTAAGGGGCTTTTTAATTTTTTGGGTTTATTTATTTGATGTATTAAAAAAGAACGACCTGCCTGGACTAGCACAACAAACCAAAAAAACCGAAAGGCCCCTTAAATAAATAAAAAATCCTTTTTTTTCCTATTTATTTAGCTACGAATGCATGCATTTCTACCCCATATAACATATATCCATCTAATTATTCGGTCCTCCAAAACACTCTAACATCACACATTCTCGTAAGATGCAAACTAAGTAGTATTTTCTATACCATATATTCCATGAAACCACGCCTGAAATATGATGTACGTTAGGTAATTCTTGTGATTGTACAAGGTGGGGTTTGTATCTTTTTTTAGTGTCAAATCCCTTTCTAAGAATCTCCCCTTGGGTCCAAACTTTCCTTCAAGTCCCCATCTAATCCAACCTTTTGCGCCTTATCAAGACAAAACCATCGTCTTCACGAAAAGTCAAAAAACAAACCGAGAGTCGGATTGATCAATTGGAAATTATATGACAAATAATGTCTTGTTTAAATTTTGTGTCGGTATTGTCTGTGGGAATCGTGCACTCGTAACAGGATGTTGTTATGTACACTGAAGTGGTCTAAATCATCCATTCAAATCAATAACGCAAAAAGTTAAGTTAATCAGATAATCATATGATCACATATATCGCCATTGCCATAAAAGAAAATGAAATTCCAACATTATTTTGAGAATATTCTAGCTAATGTGTTCTTTTCAAAACAAACATGATTCGAACTTGTGATTTCTCATGTTCAATTACTTGAAAAATTGGAGTAGATGATCTGCTCGGTTAATTCTACTCCCATATTCATCAATTCCAATCATCTCATTAATCTGGCCAATTTTTTTGGCTCCCCAACTCGATGTGCACAATATTGTCCCACTTATTTTCTTTCATAATTACCACAATATTACCTACTATTGGACAGATCATATAGTACACACTTGAGCACGGCAAATACAGCAAAGCATATGTTTATTATAGGAATTTTTTTTAAAAAGCCCTTGAACATTCAACCAATTCTTAACCGTCAACAAACATAAAACAAAGAGTGTTTGGGTCAACTTACTTACGTCCACCTTGATTAATCTCCTTCCCTGTATGGTTAAAGGACTAGGGATTCATCAAATATTATTGTATTTTGGCATGAACCAAAAAATCGAACCCTAATTAATCGTGTAGTAAATAAACGCATCATCCAACCGGACTAGGCCTTAATAAGGATAAAAATAAAGATTAAACAGGCACCAACACCAAAGGCTTAGTCCGGTTCGATGGTGAGTTTATTTACTACACGATTAATTAGGGTTTGATTTTTTGGGTCATGCCAAAATACAATAATATTTGGTGAATCCCTAGTCCTTTGACCATACAGGGAAGGAGATTAGTCAAGGAGGGCGTAAGTTGACTCAGACACTCTTAATCGTGGACCCAAAATATTAAGGTATTAGTAATACTTTCTTTATTTAACCCTCAAAGAAAACATACTCCCCCTCTCTTTATTTTTGGCATAATCTGCATCCTCCATTTCCTTCTCTTGATGAAATTTACCCTCATATATCTTAACCTTTTTCCTTTTCTGTATGCTTTTTATCACGCTAAATGCACTTGTATAACAAGAAACAAAAACAAAAGGTCATCATTACTATAGTAGGTAATTTTTAAGGAGAAGAAATTTTTTAAAGAATGATGAAAGTGTAAATCACAGGGACTTCATTTTGTAGAAGAAATATATATAAAGTCACAATCTTTTACTCCCTCCCATCCTTTTTTAAGTGTGTAGCCTCGTAATTCCAACTTATTTTCTCTCATATCAATTTTTACACTTTTTACATCTACTTTCCACTACTAGCCCTCATCGATATAATAATACCCACTAACTTTTTAAAAGGAATATACTTTTACGGGAAAAATAAGAAATGTACTTACTAAATTTTCAAAAGACACACTTATTAAGGGATAACCCAAAATGAAAAGTTAAACACTATAATAAGGACGGACGGAGTAGATGGTTGTTTAGGTATCTACATGTGTCTTCCATCATCCATTTGACAATATATATGTAGAAGAGGAAATAAAAATTGTCCTTTTTTGTTTTCATCTTCTTATGATTTTTTTTTGAAGAGCAAAAATAATAATTTTATTAATCTCTGGAATGGTACAAAGATTAAAGGGAAGTGAGACCCTTCCCAAACGATTGGCAAGAAGCCAATCGAGAAAACCAAGGCCGAAGCCCAAACATTCCCATGGGTCATAATACCCCATGTATTACAACTCAGCGCATCTCCGAAAGGCCTACAATGCCCAAAAATGGGCTAAGCCTAAGTAATACAAACCCTACCAACCACAGCAACAAGGAAAGAGACAGCTGTCACCAATGCCGCCGCTGGAACGCGGGGAACAAGCCCCTGTTGCTGTCCCATTGAATAGTCCGATTACAACTCACCAAGCCACCAGACTCACCACCATCAGAAGCAACCGAAACGGAACAGCTGCCCAAGGCCGTAGTCACCACCATCGACAATGCTCAGAAAAAAGGCAGTCGGCCTTGGTTAGTAAAGTAAGGGAGGTTAGTATAATTCTAAAAATCTAACGGCGTTAGAGTCAACTTAACAGATTGGGGGAATCTGGACAATAGTTTGTTAAGTAAGGGAGGTTAGTGTACTTTCTAGAACCTCAGGGGAGGTTAGTGAAATTTACCCATTGATATAATATCCAATCATTTCACCGCCCACAACGCATCAATTTTAAATCAATTAACCATTTTCTTTTTCTCTATCTTATGTATTTTCAAATTAAAACCTTATCACAAATAAAAGTTCGGAAATGAAATTTTCATTCGTTCGACTCCTTTATATTCAAAGTATTCAAAGGAAATTCTTTCTTTTCTATGTCGGTATGCAAATACAAAGATGAATTACATCAAACTGGAAACACTAACACGCAAGTGGAGAGATTCGTAACAAAGTCCACAATCACTAGCAAACCAATCCAACTCCTAGCTCCATTAAGGGGAGAACTAACCCCAACAAATAACGATGAGAATAGCACCACAAGCAGGTAGAGAAAATCGAACTCCTGATTTCCTATTGAGATGGAGGAGCCCTGGCCACAACAGTATCAACTTATAATCATGGAATTGGCCGCAATAAAGGAGTAAAACAAAGTCCACCATTTTGTTCATCTATCAATTTACTGAAGTGATTAGAGGTCCATACCTGCGTTCACATCATATGAATGTCTTTGTCTGGAGTGATTACAGGAAAACTAATTATTTACCATATCTCATTCTTACAGAGGCATCCATCCACCCAATCATTTCAGATTCTCAGTGCTTTGAGACATTGATCACAGACATTGATTACAAAGAAAGCAGGGATAATTGGGGAGGCATTGATTGTGTGATTTTTGGGTGTTCAGTATGGGGTCCGATGGTTTTGGGAGTATTTATGTTTGGGCGTTTAGAGCATCATCAATGGTATAACAAAAACTGAATAATCAAAAGTTGTCACATCAGACTTTGATTATCCATACAAGACATTTATAAAGTTAACAATATGGAGTGTCATAATGGTATTTTGCGTCCATAATAAAAAAGAAAGTACTACCCACTATATTTTTATTCATAAAATGTGCACAAATTTAAATTTGTACATATACTTTTTTATTATACTAGTACTATTTTAAAGATATTCACAATATCTTTAAAATGAGACCTATCTTGAACATATTTTGGTAAAGATTAAAAATTGAAAGTGGAAAAAAATTTAGTTTTGAAGTAAGTATTTGAAAAATAGAGAGAGAATGTTGTTACTTTTGAATTCATTTTAACAGAAAAGACTTATAAATAGGATGTGGTCCCCAAGTTTGGGTTTTTGAGTTTTGATTATTGAGAAAAGATTGTTACTTTTGATTATCCAAATACCAAAATTTGGTTATTGGCTAAAAGGTTGTTAACTTTGATTATGCCAATGTGAGCCAATTTTTGAACAAACATTGCTAACTTTGATTATTTAGATATTTTGATTATACCATTAGGGATGCTCTTATAATTAATTTTGGGGATGGGTCTTGATTAATTTCCAGAGCTGGTGTTGATTTTGGAGTTCTTTAGTTTATGGTTGGTTTCTTGCTAAACTTTTTGGGTGGTTACATATCCTATGGTTTAGACTATCTTATCATTCGTTATTCTTAATTTATTATACGGGGATTCTTCGGTGATAAAAAAAAAAAAAAAAAGCTTTCCCTTTTCTCTTTTTTTTTTCTGGCAATGCTTATGTCGTTACAGAAAAGGGATCAGAGTGTTTTCAAATGGGCAAAATTTCTTACACACTTGGAGAACAGTTTTGCCTAATAACAAGCCAAAAATTTATTCCATACATATTAGAAAAGAATTTTTCAGGATGCACAATTTCATGTCTCCTTGGTAGGGTCTACCACATTGAAGCTTTCTAGTGCCTAACGGGTCTGGGGACTCTGATGTCCTTGAGGGACGGGAGAGGGTGCCACACCATCAAATGGTACTATTTCATTGCTTTCAAAGGTCCTTCTTTTGTGCCCGTTTGGCATAGCGACACTCTATTTTCGATTAATGATTTATTAATTTTTTATGGGACGCATCTCAGGTCTTACAAAGATTATTCAAACAGCTCATTATACTTTAAAAATTTATTAATTATTTACGGGGCGAATTTCAGGTCTTACAAAGATTATTCAAACAGTTCATTATACTTAAAAACTTTATTATGATTCCTGCAAAAAAATTAGCTAAATCAAATATCGGTAAGATCTTTTCCAGAATTTGTAAGGCAAAACACTCAATTAATCTGAGATTAATGATTTATTTTTTCGGGGCCTATTTCAGGTCCCACAAATATGATTCAAATAGCTCAATATACTTGACATGTTTGTATTGAAAAAGCCGTTTCCAATATCAAATTGAGCTAAATTTTTGCAAGAATTCATAAAAAAACATTTTAAGTAAACTGAGCGGCAGGAGGGGAGGCCCTCCCTTAGAGCAAGCACAACAGCTTGTGTAAAACCAAAATCTAGCTATTTTGCCCAAGCTGAAACCCAAAAACACACCTGCAACAGATTAGGTAAAAGGGTAGGTATTATTCATTTGTGAACAGTACTTGGGCAAAAATAGCAAAGTACTGTTCATTGGTAAGGATTTAATAATTCTTATTTATTACTCTCTCTCTCCTCTCCCCTATTAAACATATATATATAATGTATATATTGTAATATTTTAAGAAAGGGGATAATAATACTTTAATAGAGGATGAGTAAAATAGAATGTATTGTTGAAGTGTTGAAAGAGATGTGAGGTAAATATATACTGTTCACCGGCAATTTTAGCTCAATTTTTTCCCAATCTCCTGCACTTGCTCTTATGGCAATGTACTCTATGTTGTACTTCCATCTCTAGGCCCTCTTTCCCTAGTGTCGTCTCCTTCGGCCTCTCATCGTCTCCTTTGGCCTCTCTACCGTATTCCCGTCACTGGTCTTTCTTTTGGATTTCGATCGGGGAAGAAAGGTAGTAGGGGTGGCTCTCGGCTTTGATTTTCAAGCAAGTGGGTGGCTCGGTTCTTGTATTTCGGCGAGTGGTTCGCCATTTTTTACGGTTTTGATAATTACTGTTTTGTTTCCGTTCTTTGTTAGTTTGTGTTTATCTCCTTTAATGGAGTTTGTTGTTCTCAGTGTGTAACAGTTCTTACCTTTTATGGATATTCAAATATACCCGGTGTGTCTTCCCACGCCATATGAATAACCCAAACGTTGTGGATCGTTGTTCCCAACATATGGCTCGAAATAGTACAACTTCCATTTAGACACAAGAGTAAGAATGGATTTTCACCAAGATTCTATGTTTAATTTTGGAAAGTAGACATGTATTTTGGAACAGCTCCAAATAGAATAAGTATATATGTGACTATCAAAATGAGACGGAGGGAGTTCGTTATTGAAGTATTATTATCTTGAGAGAAATTAGTGTTGATACTAGGACGCTGGGTTGCTGATGTGCACAATCTGGACCATCCATTGTTTGGATGAACGGCCTAGATTTCAAACAACATAGAAGAACTGTTTGCGCGAACAGTTTCTTTTCAATTCGAACCGTTAAAAATAATTGTGAACAATTGCGATTATGCACAGCAGCAACCCCGCGTCCGTTGATACAAGTCTATAAAATTCTTGTTAAGATAAAATGTGTTCCTCACTAATATTGATCTCTTCTTATTCACATGATTTTTCTCGTTACATTTATTTTCTTAAAAAAAAGAGAAACTCAGGACTATCAAATTGGATCCACATGAAAGTCCAACGAGAGTCCAGTCCTTTTAGTTAGGGAAAATTTAACTGGCCTTCCCTGAAGTTTCTTATACAAATAGATACCTCCCCTGAGGTTTTTTAAATCACTGGCGTCCTCTGCTTTTCTGTTTGTGCAAAAAGGACCAAAATAGTAAAAAAAATGCACATACTTGATTCTTGAATCTATTTCATATTGTGAAATGAATCTTCTTAAAAATCACTGGGCGCATTCCTATTATTTTGCCAAATAACTCAATAATTTTGACAAGTGTTTTATTTTTTTGTTTGTCCCAAACAAAATGATCAATGAAATAAAAAATAGACTCATGGAAATCAAATTTATATTAATATCTTTTCCAAACTTTTCTCAATTTTAGTTCACTGTTTTTTTAATATATGTATACGTGCTTATTTTGCTATAAATGTGTAGCAATATTTTATTTTACATCGTGATGTCCAGGTTTCCAATTTATCGTCACTCACCACATCAATTAAATCTAAACAATAAAATATAAATTTATTACAAATTTAAATAAAAAGCGAATATGTAAAAAATACATTAGATATTGGAAGAAAAAATGCATATATATAGGGAAGGAAATGGAGAGAAAATGGTACCACATGAGGGCAATTTTGGCATTAAATGTATGAATTTAGTGACATTAAAGTGTATTAGGGGGTGTTCCGCTAAGTGGTTTTTTGGTTTTTTGGGTCTTTAGTTTTAGTTTAAAACTAAAACTTGTTCCGCTAAGTGGTTTTTTGGTTTTTTGAGTTGTGTTACCAAATTACCAATCTGTCCTCGTACCCTAACAACTCCTAAATGCTTGCTTTTTTAAAATCATGGGACACACGAACGTGAATGGGTACAGAACTTCCAATTTTTTTTGCTAATCTCATCTTCTCACAAGTTTGTCTTTTAATAAATTTTTCAGATGATTAAAAAATGAAAACAAGTTGATCTGCTTCCGTTATAAAAATTTTTTGACAGACGTATAAGGGGGAGGGCAAATTTGTAATTTTACATTAGTAGGACGCGTTTTGGCTGATGATACCAATTATTTTTTTTAAAAAGGTTAAGCCCTGTTCCAATAACTCAAAAAGTCAAAAGCCAGCTTATTACGCTTTTCGAGACAAGTCATCCCCTCACAATATATCACATAAAAAATCACAAAAAGCCAATGCGTTTTTCGAGCTCTCACATAAAAAAGCCAAAGAAACAAAAAACTAAAAAACCCAAGTTAGTGGCATTAGTGGAATGAGTTGGTTTTTTTTGGGTAGTTTTTTGTTAGCGGAATGTAGTAGTTTTTTGTTTAAAACAAAACTGGTTTTTTTGGGTAGTTTTTTGTTAGTGGAATGAAGTAGTTTCTGGATTAAAACTGCAACTGGTTTTTTTTTAGCGGAACGGGGCCTTAATAAGGGTATTTTGATAATTTTCTCGCAATTTTTAATGTCATCCGTGGACCAAAACGAGAAGTGGGTTCTTTTTGCACCAAGGAAAAACTCAAGGGATGTATTTGTTTGTGTCAGAAACCTCGAAGGAGGTCAGTGAAATTTTCCCTTTTGGTTAGGATCTTATTATAGTGGAGAGCATGGACATTTTTGGACATGTAGACATTTGCGGTCAAAGGTACTGTACTAGGTCCAAAGTCAGTAACATCGCATTTTTTCAAGGATTACTGTCCAGAGTTTCAGACCCCAGACTACTACTGTGAGAGAGGCAGCCTAGGCTTCAAAGTTCAAACTTTGCAGTTTTACAGTTTTAATCCTTTTTTTTTTTTTTTTTACTGTAGTTTTCTGAGTCATCTTACACACTTGACTAATTCTGCGATACAAATTTCACTGCTAGAACAAAGTTATATATACCACCGGGTGGTTGCTAGGATGGCAGGGGTGTGTGGCACAAGTGTGTCCTTACCTCCACGTCTGGAGTTCGAGTCCTGTGTGCCTCAACTACACCCTTTGGGTGGCCAGTTGGTGCAGGGCATAGCTCTCCCTGTGGCGTGGAGGGCCCTCTGCCATCCTGTTCACACGGTGGTGCATGTGGTGACGGCCTGTCCTCACGGACAGTAGCTATGGCTCGAACCGGATATTCCATAGGCGGGTCGGAAACCCGTTTGGTCACGCCCAAGGGAGTCTGCAACGCTGGTCGCCCCCTCCCACCCTTTATTGTTAATCAAAAAAAAAAAAAAACAAAGTTATATATAAACTGGCTCTAACGAGTTGATAGCATTTAAAAACTTTCGAATACCGTAAAGGTTGTAAGTCTTAACTACTGGGCTAACCCGGGTTCTCTCTCCCCTCTCTCTCTGTGTTGAGTATTGACTATTAACATGATGGTAACCAAACCAAGAAGAAGATCTGTCCCCTTGTGTTCTTTTTCTCTTGTGATTCCCTCGGGGGTAATAAGGAGAAGATCTTGACTGACATGTGAAGAACCAATAGGAGGGAGAATGCTTTTCTGTGAAACCCCATTGGGGGAGTATGGTGGTATGCATGTGCCTCTTCCAACCTACTATAAGCCTACAGGCTACAGTCCTCCTTGTTAGGTATACAAACCAATTTTTAACACCCCAATAAAAAAGTTCATAAAGAGGGAGGTCAAGGTAGAACTCCAATGGAAAATTTTTGGGGTGCCAGGCGGGATACTACGTGGATATGCTTGAGCACTTATTTCGATCGTCCAAAAGTATTTTTGATGGCTCAGATTTCTTCCTTCCCGCACCTCTTTTTCTCTTTAAAATTTGGACCATCCAAAAGTGTTTTGAATGATTGAGATGTATGCTCAAACACGGCCACATGGTGCTCGCTTGGCACCCAAAAATTGGGTCCTGACTCTTGATGTTCTTCTGTCCAAGCTTTGATTAGATGAGACAATTCTGATCTGGATTATATACTGGTATAATCAATGGTTCGAATTTACTTATAACCTCTTACCAACAAGTTTTGAATAAATTCAAACCGTTAATTACAGTAAAAAGGCGATTCAGATCTAGACCGTTTCGTCCAATTTAAAAGAAACTTGGACCAAATAACAGATGATGAAGGTAAAAGTTAGTACCATTTTTCTTTGACTAGTACATTGATTAGAATATTACATAACTTCTCTGTCCTTAAGGTTTGTCCCTCTTTCTCATGTTCCCCGGCCCCCTTTCTTGTTTATTCCCCCTCCTCCCAATTAAAGGAATGGTACTGATTTTTTACATTCGTTTTTTTTCTTTTTTTTTTCTTCTAGAAATACACTTTCTTTTTTGCTCTTTATTACTACAGAATCACAATAGTATTATTGATTCAGTGATCCAATTTTGTTGCACATCAAAAGACAAATGCAGAAAATTCAAAGACAAAAAAGAAAATGCTGGTAGTAAGAAGTATACAGTGAAAATCTGTTCTTTCAATCGACAAATTATTCTTTTGTGGTGAGAAATAAAGGTAGGAAGGAACTATCAATGCGTGACAATCAAATGACTTTTACCTGAACGTATTAAAGATTTTGAAAACCCTAAATAAAAACATCAATGATCAATTGGAATTGGAATAGGACAAAAAGATATGAATTATATACAAAAATCTATAAAACAAAAATATTTGTGATACAGCCATAAAACACAAGTCCGTATACAATTATAAGATTGAATTCTCCAATACACAAGAGCTCCATAAACAAATTGTGAAACTTACGTGCATGAAATAGCTCTGGATAAATCCGAATTTGTTTGAATGTTTTGTGTTGTTGTGCGGCGAGCCCCCTATGAACCGCAATCCAAGATTGTCGATGGTCATGATATTGGAGAAGTAGCAAATCAAACATATGCGAAATCAAACGGAGAAACCAAACCATAAACAAAACAAATAGAGAGACACCAAAATTTACGTGGTTCGGCTTACGGATGTAAACCTACTCCACGGGCAAGCAAACGAGAGAAGATTCCATTATGTGAAGAGAACAATGCTCAGAATAGTTACAATGGTGACAAACAAACAAAGCTCTCGCAAGAGACACTCACCAACCCAAAATACAAGTTCTCTCACCAAAATCCAATTGGAATCTCTCCCCAAAATAGATTCTCTCTCATCAAGTCTCACACAAACCCCTAGGACTTTTAACCAAGAGACACAGAAGGAATGGAGATCCACAGACGTGACCGGATGTCACACAGATGCAGATGATTCTCAAGAAACCCAATGGTTTCAACCAGAAAGAATTGCCGAAACAGATGATCTTCCAAATGGCCAAAGGCCTACAAAACCCACCATGAAAGGGGTAACCAAAAACTGATGAAGATCATACCAAAAACCCTAATTTTCAGATGAGACCCCCTAGGGGCCTCTCAAAGGGATGCACTCAAGCAGTCTGAACCCTAATGGAGAGAGCAAGGCTATATTTATAACCACCAAATCCTTCCTAAAGCCAATAGTTGCCCAAACAGAATTCCTTGCACCCAAAGTCACATACCCCCAAGGAAACAAATCTTTAGCAAGTCCAAGACTCAATCCAATCAGAACAAAAATCGGCTAAACCACGCAAAAACGGACCCTGTATCCGGACCAGACATGCTGCAGCCAAAATTAACCAACCAGATTCGTTGGTCTGGATCTTGGTCATGTTGGTCCGGACCAAAGGTGCTGCAAGTTGCAATTTTATCCAGAATTGCCCGAAAATTGCTTTGTCCGGACCAAAGAAGTCTTGGTCCGAACCAACCATGCTGCGAACTCCAAAATCGAGCCGAAATCAAACATGTGTCTCAAAAATTGCTCATCAGATTAGCTTAATTGCTCTATGTTTTCTCTTCCCTCTCAAATAAAAATTCATGAACTAATGTCCAAAAGCCCTATTTCAATGAATTTTAATTACTTATCCTTTTTTTTTTTTGATAAACATACAAAATGCCTAACAACTACTTCAAGTTATATTAACTATGCTCTTAAAGCATTCAGGTATTTTCATTTTATTTAATAATTGAAGAAATTATCTTGTCTCTTAAGGTTAGTTTCCTCTAAGGTAATTTCGGTACTTTAGCTATTCTTCCACAAATTATTTTCCTTACCTACATTAATTGATTTGACAACTTATAATCCAAGAAAACTCACCCTAAGTACGTACACGCATGTCGATCAAGCTCAGAATTCATGTTTCACACTCTTAAGCGCAATAAACCCTTGTAGATTATAGAGTTAGTTTATACTATGAAATTTTATTTCAGTTTTAATCGGACTCCCATTAATAGACAGTAAGATTAATGAAAAATCCTATATTGCTAGCAATCGAACAATCAAGCAATACGTAGGAAATAAATAAATACGATGAACACACGATATACGTGGAAAACCCCGAATAGGGTAAAAACCACGGGAAGGAATCAAAACACTAAAAATACCATTGTGCGATTACAATCGACCTATACTTACAATTGAAACTCCTCTCAATTGACCCAAGAACCGATTGCCGAATCCACGTTCATCGCACCAAGTGTTTGATTGCCGCAAGCCTTGAATCCTCAAGCCTTCCAAGATACTTCCAGAAATCCACCGGAAGAGGCAACGAATGGTTGATTAAAAAGTTGAATAAACTTCTTGGAGTATTTGATTATATTGCCCAATCCTTCATGAAGACTCCAAGACCCAAAAAACCTCCAAAAAGAACTGCTCTCTCTTTGTTTTAATGTCAAAAGTCGGCTGCAAAAAGAGTGTCTCACTCAAACCCTAGCTGCTGCCTTTTATAGGGATATATGCCGCATGCTCGAGCACATGTAGGTTGCTCAAGCACTTCACCAATACTTTGCCAACAGCCCCTTTGCTGGATGCGAGGTAAATATGCGCTTGGGCACTTTGCTTGGACCGGAGAAATCTTGCTCGAAAAAAAAACTTCATAACCCGGAATAGCATCGAACCATAGAAACACCATTACAAATACAACTTGATTCCTTCCACAATCCTAAACAGACTCATCTAAAAATAATGTAAATAAAAAGTACAACTCGATAATAGGGATACATGAAAATGTGTGTTTTGTCGTGAGATTTGCCAACAAGGACAAACTGTGGCCTACGGTCCTAACAATTAATCCCATAGATTAGTCTAGAGTGATGTATGAATGCCCAACCAAGCAATTTGCCCCTTTAAATCAGTTTTAAAAAAATGAAAAATAGTACTTCATCTGTCCTTTTTTATTTTTTGGATGAAAAGATAGAAATTCCATTAAATAAAACCACCACCGTAAAAACAAAGATTAAAACAAAAACAACCTAAAATCTACAACCAAAAAACCTAAAAATAACAAAAAAAACAAGTCAAAAATCAGAAGCCGCAGGTGACATTGCAGCTGCTGTCACGCCGTCGCCGCCAAAAATCAAGATTGCGGCCGCCCACACTGAAAGAAGAGCAGATCCAGCCATGCATGGGCAGTTATCGGAAAATCCATGAGGGGAGGAAAAAAAGGAGGGACTGGGAGAAGGTGGAAGAAGGCGGTGGGGAGGGGACGTGCGACGGAGAGTAGAGAACTTCTCCGGCCAGAACACCCATACACTTAATAATGAAGAGTTTAAAATAAAATAGTCGACTAAAAAAAGGATTGAAGGGAGCAGTAAAATACTAAATCATCGGCACATTAAAAAATTACCAGGAAGTGATTTTATTTAGGTTGGGCCTCGTGTCGTGTTGTGCCGTGTTCGTGTCGACCCGTGTTTGTGTCAAATCAGTTTCGTGTCAAAATGACCTACTTAACTAATCGTGTCGAAAAATATGAACCCTAACCCGACCTGCTATTAATCGTGTCGTGTTCGGGTTGACACGATTAGCATTTTTTTTTTCACGATAAAAATGATTTTATTAATCCATAGTAACAATTACAATAGATTAAAAAGACTAGATATAAGGAATCAAAGAGAGTAATTATAGTCAGCTGAAACGACGTGTAGGCTTAGAACCTTACTACCATAGCAAAATCTTGTAGTGTCGGACCGCTTTTCCACCAACTCTCCTAAAACCAATTGGTTGTAGGAAGGGCTTCAATTAAGTCTTTTATGGCATTCGACATCGCACCCGTAAGTCTGTTTTTAGAGCGGCCGCAGGGAGTGACATCGTGTAACCAAATCCATGGGGGCACTCCGGGCCCAACAATCCCTCCCTCACGGTGACGCTCCCGCGACTCGAACCTATGACCTCCTGGCTCTGATACCACTTGTCGGACCGTTTTTCCACCAACTCTCCTAAAACCAATTGGTTGTAGGAAGGGCTTCAATTAAGTCTTTTATGGCATTCGACATCACACCCGCAAGTCTGTTTTTAGAGCGGCCGCAGGGAGTGGCATCGTGTAACCAAATTCATGGGGGCACTCCGGGCCCAACATGTAGATTTGAGAGCATGGAGATTAGAATGACTTAATAACAAATGATAAACCTCACCTGCAGTAGGATTGAGCTTGAAAACTTTTATCCACAACTTCAGAGCATGAAAAAGTACAGGTTAATTCGTGTCATTTTCAGGCTGGGTCCGAGTTACCGTGTCGACATGATTAAATGAATAGGTTAATTCGTGTCATTTTCGGGTTATGCGGGTTCAACCCGAACCCGACCTATTTACTAATCGTGTTCTCGGGCCGTGTCATATACGTGTTTCGTGTCAGAAATACTCAATACTAACCTGCTAACTTCGTGTCGTATTCGTGTCTGTGTCATAAATTCCTACCCCTAATTTTATTACTCTGGAAAACCCGTGGCCCACCGCTAGCAGAGTGCATGCTTGTTTGGCAGTATTTGCTCTCTCTCTCTCTCTCTCTCTCTCTCTCTCTCTCACACACACACACACACACATGGACACACTCCTACAGGCCAATATATATACACACTTGTAACTAGCTTTAAACCAGAGAAAGTCCATAACCATTTTCCAGCTCCATTTTTTTTGAAGTGGGTTTTCTCCGGAGAGAGAAAGAGAGCTTCTTGTTTGGGAGCAACAAATGGCTGTTTTTGTGGTGATTCTCTTGTTTGTTTTGGGGCTCTGTTTTTGCTGCACAGCTTTGTTGAAATGGAACGAGGTGAAGTACAGGAAGAAAGGCTTGCCTCCCGGTACAATGGGTTGGCCTGTTTTTGGGGAAACCACTGAGTTTCTAAAACAAGGCCCAAACTTCATGAAAAATCAAAGAGCAAGGTGAGATTTCTTCTGTTGCTCTGTTTTTCCTCTGTTTCTCTCTCTTTTTTTTTTTTTTTTTTTCCTTTTTCTACTTTAATGGTGTTTTTGATACTCTGCTGATGTGTGATGTGCAGATACTCCCTCCGTCCGGATTTGTTGGTCCGTTTTGGGATTCCAATTTTTTTTCCACTACTTTTTGTGTAAATCTTCCATACTAAACCCTTTAACTTTTGGAAATGGACAAACATTTTCGGACTGAAAAAAGTATGTTTGTGGACCAACAAATCCGGACGGAGGAAATAATATTTAGAGTCTTTTTCTTTTTCTCATTTTAGCTTGTAAATGGACAAGCTCTACCCATTTTTATCTTCTAGTCTAGGTTTATTGAACCTGTAACTTCTTTTATTTGTCCTCTTTTAGTTTGTAAATGACGTCTGTCTTCCGGGATAAAACGGCTAGAAAAGTACCACTGAAAACAATATTGGCAAACCGAACCTGCGTCTGTCTCTCTTATGCACAAAATCATATTTCAGAACCACCCATTTTTACCCTCAGGGTTAAAAGATGGTAATTGAAACTGTAAACAGGAAATCCATGTTTTAAGGTGACTTGTCGTAAGCTGTCTTGTATTTTACTGTACCATAGAGTTATGGTATAGGTATGAAAGAAGTAAAGGTAGTGTGAGAGTTTTTTTTATTTTGAATAACTCGATATCCGGTTCATTAGATCCATTAATTTGAGAACCAATCACACAACCGTCTACTAGCGAGGATCCAATAAAGCTGGGTCAAAGTCCGTGTGGACTTTGCCCCGCTACATGAATTGACAATATGTGGGTAAAATTTAAACTCTGAAGACTTTCTTCGGTTCTGGTAGTCAGTTGACTATCATTGCGCACCCTTGACGATTCACCCTTGATGATTCACCGTGCACAACAAATTTATCGCCGAGGCTAACACCAAAGACATGTGCCTGTGGGTGCCAAATGGTCCCCACTATTGGTCGGCGTATGAGTGTTTTTTTATTTTTTTGACAATCGGATGTCCGGGCTAGGTTGCATACACCTCGACTAATTCTGGGATGCTGGAAGTAACAACTTATGCCCCAGAAGCTTTAAGAGTTTTGCTGGCAAGGGGAATACGGCGTTTGAGTGTTGTAATCTTT
The DNA here is from genome assembly GCA_036023075.1 of Gaultheria prostrata. Taxonomy (NCBI): domain Eukaryota; kingdom Viridiplantae; phylum Streptophyta; class Magnoliopsida; order Ericales; family Ericaceae; genus Gaultheria; species Gaultheria prostrata. The sequence goes on along the minus strand of JAXBDA010000350.1, from coordinate 48,019 downwards.
ATTGCGTACTATGGATTCGTTCGCCGTCCTTGTCCTCACCACGTGGACGTCGATAGTTGTTTGTGTGGATCGAAATCATCGATCTCTTAGTAGTTTCTTCTCCAACTTATATTAATCTTCCATTAATCTGTGGACTAATGGCAGGTTTGGAAGTTTTTTCAAATCCCACATATTAGGATGCCCTACCATTGTATCAATGGATCCAGAAATAAACAGATACATCCTGTTGAATGAAGCAAAAGGCCTTGTTCCTGGTTACCCACAGTCCATGCTTGATATACTTGGAAAATGCAACATTGCAGCTGTTCATGGTTCCAATCACAAGTACATGAGAGGGGCATTGCTTGCCCTAGTTAGCCCTTCCATGATGAAAGCCCATCTTTTGCCGAAAATCGACCATTTCATGAGATCCCACCTCAGCAATTGGGATGGCAAAGTCATTGACATTCAACAAAAAACTAAAGAGGTTTGTTTCGCTAAGCGATAGTCTCTCTCACCGAAAGATTTTGTTCCGTTTTCTCAATGCACTCTCAGTTGCTATAGTAAGAATCTCAGTATACACGAATGTCACATTGCGATAGAGAGGCAGAGTTTTGGGAGTCATTTTCCTATTGCTTAACATTTGTGTTCCTCATCTTTGTTCAGATGGCATTACTCTCATCGCTTAACCAAATCGCCGGTGTTGAATCCATCTCAATGTCCAAGGAATTCATGCCTGAATTTTTTAAGCTGGTTTTAGGGACCCTTTCACTTCCCATAAACCTTCCCGGCACAAGTTACCACCGGGGTTTTCAGGTAAATCACTTGCCTGATTTTCATTAACCCATTTTTTGCATTTTGTGTATTTCATAAGCAATTTAAAATTGAAAATTACCTTATATGTGTCACAGGCTAGGAAAAATATTACCGGCATGTTGGCGAGACTGGTTGAGGAGAGAAGAGCTTCCGGTGAAACCCGAAACGACATGCTTGGTGTCCTGATGAATGGTGATGAAAGTAATAGATATAAACTAAGTGATGAAGAGATAATTGATCAAATGATCACTATTTTGTATTCTGGGTATGAGACTGTTTCCACCACTTCAATGATGGCTGTAAAGTATCTTCATGATCACCCCAATGTGCTTCAAGAACTAAGAGTGAGTTTCCCACATGTAGCTTTTTGTATCTAATCATGTGTTCTGGTGCTTGTAAATCAAACTGGGATTTTCTAATCTTGTTTTTCTTTTTACAGAGAGAGCATTTAGCAATTAGAGAAAGGAAAAGGCCGGAGGATCCGATCGACTGGAACGATTATAAGTCGATGCCCTTTACTCGTGCCGTAAGTGTTTGAAAATAATGTTGCCAATATGTTTTTCAAGTGGAATTTCGCAACCGAAAAAGGTTGTTAGAATTTTGTTATTAACTCTGGTTTTGTGGTGCAGGTGATTTTTGAGACATCCAGATTAGCTACAATTGTTAATGGGGTCCTAAGGAAGACAACTAAAGACATGGAAATGAATGGTAAGTCTCAACAAACTATATCTTAGAATTTCAAGAGTTTTAGGTACTCATAATTTTATGCAATGTAGATGAAGAATGACCATGTCCTCCACACCCGAATTTGGCTACACTATCGTTCCGGTGCAGTTTCAGCTGTAGAATTCTATTTGGAGAGCGTAAAGATTCTCACATAATCTCACGGCTGAAAATATACCGGAATAGTTACATCCAAGACATGCGTCTGATTCAATTTCAGCCGCACGATCCTACTTTGAGACGGGAAATTTCGAAATTACCACATGGGAATGGAGATTCTTGAGATAATGGATCGAAGAGCCTTTTTTGGAAAAAATAATAGTACAAAAAAAATATATAACCTATGAATTTTTAGATCAGCATCTCCAGTGGACCCCTTTTCTATCATGATCCACATGGGAGACCTACCCTTCCAGCCAGAACATTCCCTCAATGACCCACCTCTTCTGAAATGAATAATTGAGAAGTTGATTTTTTTTAAAAAGTCATGAGGAAACTCAAATCTCTGTATATTGAGGCCAATGTGCCATAAAGTTTATAGGGTTACTTAAAAAATAGTTGATCACATCATTTTGCTTACTTTCTGCAGGATTTGTTATTCCCCAAGGATGGAGAATATATGTTTATACAAGAGAGATTAATTACGACCCGTGTCTGTATCCGGATCCGTTTACCTTCAACCCGTGGCGATGGATGGTAATTGATCCTAAATTTTTTACTACAAAATATCTCGTTCCATGATGCCGAAATATTTTATCTTCCGTCGTGTATATATAGCTAAATCCAGCCATGAATTGCAAAATGCAGGACAAAACCTCGGATTCGCAAAACTATTTCTTCATATTTGGAGGAGGTACCAGGCAGTGTCCAGGGAAGGAACTGGGAATGGCGGAAATTTCTACATTTATTCATTATTTTGTGACAAGATACAGGTAAAATACTAATTTTGAATGCAAAAATGAAGTCGTAAATTTAATTTTGTTGTACATAAATATTAATGTGATTTGTTTTTTGAAATGCAGATGGGAAGAAGTTGGGGGAGACAAGTTAATGAAATTTCCAAGAGTGGAAGCTCCAAATGGACTGCACATTAGGGTTTCAAGTTTATAAGCAAACTGGCCTTTGTAAATTGTTTTGTACAGAAGAGAGATAGCATCATAGCACAAGGAACATATAATTTATACTGCACATTAGAGGGTGAAATTGATTCAAAATTTTGGCTAACTTCCAGTGTCTTGTTACACATACTGCAATCAAGCCACACAACTAACCGAGTAAAAATTTGTTCACCCTCACTAAAAGAGGGTGAACAAAACCCTCACCGTGATTGGTTGAAACGGTGTGGGGTCCACGGAATCAATACACTTTTTGACATAAAACTTGAAACCCATTTCCGTAGGTTATATGCAAAGAAGCACGGCTACCGATATGGGACGTGGACAAGACAGGTTACGAACACGTACGGTTTTTTTTTTGTTTGGCAAAAAATTTGTTTAGGAAATCTAAATAAAAGGTACATCAAGATGAGGGAAGAGGGGAGGGGACTCAAGTCTCCAACCAAAGGTTGAAGGAATTAAAACACCAAATGGGACATGCCCATAAACACCTTAGAGCTTGGCCCAGAACATTGATGCCCAAAAAACATTCAAAGAGCCAAGCCCACCACACCTAATGGCCTAGGCTCAAAATGGGCATACCAAATAAAACAAAGAAAGCCAGAATAAAGGCCCAAGCCCAAACACAAACAACTAACCCTAAATACTCCGCCGCCCACCCATTGCCGGCAGGCGGCAACCACCAGGCGATCAAACCACTCGGCGACCAACCATCTTTAGCAAAGCTCAAAACACACACGCCGTTGGGCCAACCAACTACATCCAACAATGAAGTCTGTGATGCACCGACACCGCCGAAGAGAGAGGAGCAAATCCAACTCCTTGCCGTTAAGCCCAACCGGAAGCACTCAAGAATCAACCGTCGGCAGCGAGAGGAATCAAATGAGACGTGACAAAAAAATGACAACAACGAGGAAGGGAGGGGAAGATGGCCTCCGATACACCACCAATTTAGGGCTGCAAATGAGCCGAGCTGTTCGCGAGTAGCTCGCGGCTCGGCTCGGTAAGGCTCGGCTCGGCTCGATTTGTTTACTAATTGAGCTGCGCTCGAGCTTTGGGCTCGTTTACTAAACGAGCCGAGCTTAGCTCGCGAAAGCTCGGCTCGGCTCGCGAAAGCTAGGCTCGTTAAGTAAATTAGTATGGCTCGGCTCGTTTACTACCGAGCCGAGCTCAAGCTTGAGTTTTGGGCTCGTTAAGCAAACGAGCCGAGCTCGAACACCTCAAAGCTCGGCTTGGCTCGGCTCGTTTGCAGCCCTAACCACCATAGATACCAACTGAGCGGATGAAGGCCCACATCGTCGAACAGCCATCGCAAGCCATACCCGCATCACCAAAACAAACACGCTGAATAAAATTTACATTATAGAGGTATCTTACGATATGTATTTCTATCTAATGATGTAATACAAACAAAAATTCTTATCATTACAAAGATACGAATCAACGGTTACTGCGCAAGTACTCATAAAGACATGAACTAAACATCAATTGCAATATTGAACTCTGGACCAAGTTTACATTTCAACCTCCTAATGTTTCCTTCATGTATCCCTTACTTGTCATAGAGGGTCCACAACATGTCCCAAAACAAAATAGTATAATTAAACTTATTTCAATGTGTTTGACACGTGTCTGAGAATGTCTTGTAGTGTCTGCATCCGACACTTATCGCACACGGATATGTAAGATCGATAAACATATTTGTGCTTTTTAGTTAGACAAGTACATTAATAACAAATCAAATTAATTCGTAACGACTGTTTGCAAGTTTTATTTGTTCATGCATCAATGCACCTTCCTCTCTTTTTTGTAGTTATGATGGATCTACATTGCTCTAACCCCAAGTAAATAAAACTCCAATTATTCGTAAGATCTCAGGTTCAGAACCTCTTAGGTGCTATCAATTTCTTCGGGGTCTATTCATGCAGAGGTTTGCTCAGGCTTTAAATAGGGCCTCCACTAGTGGACGGTGAGATTGGTTCCCGATCAATTGAGGTGTGTGCAAGCTGCCCTGGATTTCTAGTTACAATAAAAAAATAAAATTCCAACTAAATCTACTTGGAAAGGTATTAACGTCACTTTAGAAAACAATTGCATAAGCCAGGCTAAGCCAACTTTCACAACCCATTTGAGAGATATAAACCTGGAAGGAATGGGCTCATATCAGTAAAGAAGCACCCCTTATTTCGGCCCACAGAAGTTCTATTATGAGAAATTTGGACATAAATAAGTTGGATCGGATTAGGGCTTCTAACTTAGTTGGTCGTATATAAGTACTAAGGTAACGGGAAGTTCAGAGTTCAAGCGGATGAAACATCATCGATAACTCTTCTAACTTAAATAATATACCGTAACATCTTATGGTACAGCAAGAATAAAAAAGAAAGTCGGATCCGGTGATAGCAACCGTCGGATGGGAAACTTTTGGCAGGAAAACAAGAAGAATTGTATGGACAATTCTGCAGTAAACTTTTATTTGGGCTTTCTGCGTAACCCTCCTCCAATTAATGAAATCCGGCACAAGCAAAGCCCATGCCAATTTGCGGCACAAACAAGCTCATTGGGTAGAATACAAGTCTTACAAGCTCAATACCATTGGCAAAAGCCCCAAAGTTACTCTCGTTTGTTGGTGGATTTGCTCATCACAAAATCGATCAGGATTTTATTTATTTTTTGGGTCAAGCTGTAAAAACTAATTTCTTGTGAATTCCCTAGTCCCGGCTTGGATAGACTGCCTTAGACTGGACTGGTGATGTGATTTGTCTAGGTGCACGTAAGGTGGCCTATAAGGGTGTACGGTATTCAACCCTTGATTCATAACCTATTGAATAAAAATTAATACCTTTTTTTCCCCCATAAAACTTCATAACATCAATCTTGATTTGATAATACTTTAATAAAAAATCATAAGATTCATCTAAAATGTTACGAATCACAAAGTTCAATGGGTATTGTACATACTTAAATAGAAGTGTGTATTGTAGAATTTCCCACAATAGAAATTGTTGGGTTTATTTTCTTAGAGTTCATTTTTTTGAGTAATCCGTAACTATCACACAAAGTCTAAAGTGATTTAGTCTGTAGAAGACACAGCAAAAACGAAAAAAAGAATAAAATTCCTTGAAGGGAAAAGAAGAAACAGGAGATTTCGATCAAGTTAGATGACGCGTGTACTAGGGGTGAAATCGGTTCGGATTGTTTGGATTTTTTAAATTTTTTGCAACTAATTGGTTCATTCAGTTCGGAGTTTTGAAAATCAAAACTGGACCAAACAAGTACAATTTGGCCCGGTTTACTCAGTTTTGGGCCTAGTATGATAAGGAAACATGTAGTAATATATTGGAAAACTCAAAACTAACATCTAGAAAAAAAATTTGTTAGATCCAAAATCAATCCAACCTAATTTCAAAAGGACAAACTAATGTCATGGGTAATGAGTGTTTAGGTTTACTTGGTAACTGGGACGGAGCCAGGAATTTCACTACGCAGGGGTGAATTTTTTTTCCAAATACTATGCAGGGGTGAGCCTATATAATTCAAATGAAATTATTATTTTTTCTATATAAAACTAGAGGTTTTTTTTCTTCTTGCAGAGACGACCGCCCCTAGTGGCCCCACTCTGGCTCCATCCCTACTTGGTAATGAGTTACTCGGGTTATTGGGCACGCCAATTATTGCGCCCACCCGAATAAGCTCATCCTTCGGTTGGGGTGGATTTTCGGTACCACTGGATATGCAATCGGGGTGCAAAGGGAAGGAATTGAAAATCCGGATAAGAATGGATCCGAATTAACATCCCTCCTTTCTCCACCCGTTGAAGCTAAGAGTAGCTGTGTTAGTAGTATTGTCATGCATATGGCACGCCCACGAGAGTTCTGTGATCCTAATCCTAAGTTCATAACTTCAACGTACGTACATCGTGCATAATGTCCTAACGCACAATCTCTCTGTCTCTCTCTCTCTCTCTCTCTCTCTCTCTGTGTGTGTGTGTGTGTGTGTGCGTGTGTGAAAGTGTCAAACACGTTCTCACGAAACCATGTGCCGATGCTGTAAAGTCATCAGGCAACCAATTTGGTATATCAGCAATTATTTACATGCATGCATGAAATGTATCATGTATGCTTCCTGTATAACAGCAAACGCGCGCGCACAGTGATGGATCCAAAAATCTAGCCTAGTTGAGGTATCTTATTAATTATAATTGTGAAATTTTTTTTATCTGGTCAACAAAGTAAGATCATACTAAATTATGACATGCATGATCACTAACTACAAAAGTTTATAATGCATGCTTTTTATTAAAGTATCTGAAATTGAGCACAAAAGCAAAGACAAAATTTTAGGGTTTTCTTTGCATTGACATCGATAAGTTTTTAGAATGATCGAGATGGTATTTTTATGACTTTCTCTGAAGATATTTCTTCACTACTCCTTTAAATAAACAGAACCAAAAAAAAGGTACTAATTGATTTTCACACCTCCCAAATTATATCCACACTGTCTTTTTTTGTCTTTTAGTAAAATTTTTACATAAAAATTTCACCAAAAGACAAAATAGTGGGTGTGGAAATCACTTCCCAAAAATAAAATCTTCAAATGAACAAATAGTTCATATGCCAATAATTACTAAGGAAATGATTTTCACACCCCTCTTTTATCCCCCAAACACTCTCCCTTTTGTCTTTATTCACCTTGAAATTACCAAATTACCCTTACCTCACGAGTCACCTTTTTTTATATGAAAGGCAATTTGGTACTTTCAAGTGAATGAAGACAAAAAAAAGAGTATGTGGGGAGGGGGTGTGAAAACCATGTCCCTAATTACTAATGAACCATAAAACAAAAGTTGAAGCGTCTAGTATAAATTTCATATCTTAATTTTTGAGATATGTGCGATTATGTACGTCTGCTAAATATTGCAGGGCATTTACATATTTAATATATGAGATTATTAATAATAATTTTTAATTTTGAGTTGTGGCACGTGACTCCACGTGCCCTATGTATCAAATGACTTTGGCGTAGTGTTAAAAACAATAATACTTTGGTAATCATATTTTGAACATCACATGATGGGTTGATTGAGGTCCAAGGTTCAATTCTTGTCGCATGATCGCACTTATTTTCAGAGCAATTTCATTGGACCGATGTATAAAACCACCAAGCATCACAGTAACACCTGATTGTTCCCCTTGTGTTGCGCATGTGCTCAGACCACTGGAAAAAAATTCTCCAAGTCAGAAGTTGCAAGTTGATTTTGCTGGAGCAAATCAACACCAAATCACGATGTGGTAAACAATTAGTTGCTTCTCAAAGAGAAAGTAAATTTGGATCCCCGCTAATGAATTGGATTTCCAATAAAGTGGATGAATTTAGTCAATGGAAATTCATCTTGCAAGAAGTCAATTTTTTTTTTTTTTTGTCATTTGTCATTCCTAATCTATTACATGGGAAGAGAAGAATGAAAATCGATCCGGAATGCAGTATGAGACATTCAAAACCTCTACCGTATGAGCTAGCTACCATTTGCATCTTGCAAGTAGGGATGGGCATGGGGAAGGTAGGGGGTGGAAACCACTATCTCAATCCCCAAACCAATATATATCAATCCCCATCCCCTCTCCAATCTCCACCGCGGTTTTTTTTTAAACCTCCATCCCTGCCCCAATGCGGGGAACGGGGATCCCCACGGGAAATCGGGGATCGAAAAGTTCCCTCAAATTATTCAAGTGAATTCCAAAGAAGTTGTATTAAAATCCAAAGCTAATGACAAAAGTAGTTTCCAAAGATAATTAAAACGTACCAAATCACTCAAAAGTGCTACTGCTGCTCTTCTTTCTTTTATCTTTTTTTATTTTTGGTTTCTGGGTACATTAATGTTTCATTCAAAAGTACCAGATCTTGGTCCTTGAGAGTTGAGAGACGAGATGAGGGCTGCTATGGAAGAGTTGAGATAGGTAACCCTAATTTTTACAAGTTATAACTTATAAACTTATCCGGGGAAAAAAAATTAAAAACCTTATAAACTAATAATATAATATACCTATATATGTGAACGGGGATGCGGGGAGGGGCGGAGAGGCAAGGGGAACAGGGATGGGCAGGGATCGGGGAGGGGATTGGGGAGGGGACTGACTATACCATCCTCTACCCGATCCCCAAAAGTTTTTAGAAAATATCCCCATACCCTACCCGATCCCCGAAAAAATCTCGGACTCCCCTACCCGTTCGAGGAGGGGACGGGTTGGGTAGGGGCGGGTCGGCCGAGATGGCCATCCCTACTAGCAAGAAGTCTATAAAAGGAGAAGCTTGGTGATAAGCCCTAGAAAGTGTAACTAATGGGGCTTAATTCACCCGTTTTGCCATGACACACACGCATAAAGTTAGCTTGATATACTTGATGTCACGTGAGGTTGTGTTCTTGGAAGTTACAGGTTAAACAGGACAATAAAGGCCGTTTGAGCGCCAGAGAAAGCACCCCAAAGATCTCAACGACCCAAGGCAATGTGGCGCACCGCCGCCAAGTCCCTCAAGCCAAGAAATGGAGATATGGCTAGGGCTCGGGATGCCGGAAGGTCAAGAAGTCAAGGAGAAGCGACGAGAGCACTTTTCCATGCTTGAACCGATTCAAGCAAAACGCTTGAACTGGTTCTGTCAAAACAGAATGTTAAAAACCTAAGCAAAAACGGTTGAAGCAAAACCCTTGAACAGGTTCAAGCACCAAAATTCTGGGCGAAAAGTTGGCGATCAAGAGATGATTAAGGGCAATTTTGCAATAAGTTTAACACGTCTTTTGAGGGCTATAAAGGCCCCTAAACTCATATTTTTTAGGTTTATGTTTTAATTACTTTTCTCTCTACCTCCCTCTTGGTTTTTGCTCTCCCTTCTCTCTAGATTGAAGACTTGGATAGTTAGCTTATGGTACTTTGACCTTCATTAATGTTGCTCAATTCCTTTTGGTTTATATAAATCCCAAGCTTAATTTCAATTTTAAAGATGTTTTCTATTTCCTTCATAGTTTCTCTTTTGCTTAGTTTAATCATGGTTGAGTAGTCTATTAGGCTTGGTCATGGGGTGATCTTCAACCATGGCCTAGGTTTACTTGATTTCTTCTCACTTTGTGCTTCATAGATTGTTTGAAAACGGCTTAAGCCTGATTTTTGTGATCCAAAATGTTGGTAGTTAATCTTATTGATCACATGTAGACATTGACATGGCACATGTGATGCTTAGAGCTATGACACTCTACATGTTTGATAAAATGCTTCAAAGGTTTAATCCATTAGCAAACGCACTTTTTGGCCAAATTATGATTACAATTGTTAAACCCTCCGAATGGGAACGTGAAGATCACGATTCCCATTTGAGTTCTCTTGAGAAGAAATTGATCGGCCTAGGTTATGGATGGGGTGAACCCCTAGACCATGACGCCTTTAAACTAGTGTCAAAACTCAATTTTCTAGCTTTTTATAAGTAGAGAGAGATATCACCACACAAATCCACTATAAAAGTTGGCCGTCTTAACGCCAAGTTACATCGCAAGTCAAATCTCATGCCGGTAGCATTCGGTCCCTGTAGAAATCGACCCCGGACTTGCCGGGTTACTATGCTAGCAACGACCTAGCCCTACGCTTGGGGTGACGCTAATTACTACAACTCTAGGTCACAAGCACTTGGTAATTAACCGGGGAAATTTCAAAAGGCCCCCCAAACTTTGACTTCAATGTCACATAGTCTCCTAAACTTTCAAAAAAATTAATTTTACTCTCAAAGGTTTCTTCCATTATTTCCCCCCTCCGTCCTAATCTGTCAAAAAAGTAACGGCACTTGCTGACCTGGACATTAACAGTGGAAGTAGACATTTTTTTTTTTTGGCCATTCAATATACATCAGTGGGGAGTTAGCGGGAAAGTTAGTAAGTTAGTTTAGAGGGGATCTAGAAGCTATCCATAGCCCTAAACCCCAAACGCCTCTGCCGAGGCTCGAACCCTTGTCTCTTTTATGAGAGAACCATGAGATAACCGTTAAGCTACAAACCCTTGGTTATGGAAACAGACGTTAAATGGGTAAATTGTTTTAAGGAAAAACTTCAAAATACCCCCTAAACTTTGACCTCAATGTCGAATAGCCTCCCAAACTTAAAAAAAAGAACAATTTTACTCCCAAACTTTGCTTCCATTATTCATTTTGCCCCTGTTGTCCCAATCGGTCAAATAATTAATGGGATATTCCTTTTATTAGAACAGCAGATATCGTATGGCATATTGAGAGGAGCAATCATTAAAAAGTTTATCTTGATCTGACATCGATTGGAAGCAAAACGCAAAGATTATTTAAAAATTATGAATTATTTTGATACTTATGGATGTCCGATCATGGTAACATTTTTTTAGTAATAAATTCTCTTTTTAACATACCCTATGATATTTGCGGTTCAGATCAAGGGAATACCGAACACACAATTCTCTAACTTATATTAAAGATTCTTTCAGATTTTAGGGCCTAGATTATAAATGAAAGGAAATGGGAATTCTAAGGGCTTCCTCTCTCTCACCCCTTCTCACCTCTTTGATCATCCAAACATGGCGTACAATAATTTTTCTTTCCATTTCTTTTCTTGTCTCAAAATCTCTCAATCCAAAACGGATCTTAGTACATTTTTATTTTGGTACATCGGAGTAACGTTGAGCACCTCCAAATTCTGCGTATGCTATTAGTATAAATTAAGGTGTAAGTAAACTTCCAACCAAAGCCACTCTGTTCACCATGTGCTTCACGAAGACTTGTCCTCGTGAGATCATTTTGTGGTGTACGTTTTCCTTTGATTGGATCTAGGTTTTTGAATCTCTAGAACATAAATTAATTTGTTCCAAAACTGTTTTTTTTTTTTTTGCTTTTTGGGTTTTAGTGGCTTTTTTAGTTTATAAATGAGAGGAAAAATGATATGTCTCGTAAAACGTAAAACGTCAAAATGCCAATAATTCACTTAGGATCCGAATCGTTTACTTGTTTGAACGGAAATATTAAAAACTCAGCAATCGGGTTCTTGTCAAAATGATAGGTAAATTCAAAATTTAAAAATTTACTTCATAAAAACTATTCGACCATGAGTTTTCATTTCCCGGTCAACTTGAAATTCGGTATGGATATAATATTCATCAAGCTTTACAAGATGAACATTTGTGTACAAGGAATGGACTATTTATATTTAAGGAAAAAGAAGAATTAAGGAAATAGATGAGGGCGCGCATATTGGACTTTTAGTCATTTCCATTAAATGAGTGCAAGCATTATTTAACAGATGTGATCATTTGCATGTCATAACGTAAAAATGTAGTAGAGGCATATGGCCTGTTTGCGGTAGGGCAAGTAAATAAACGTGGTCTGTTGCTGAATCAGTGGCCAGAATTAAGAGTTACGTTCACTGCTTCATCTTTATCATGTGATTTTTTTCAATATTGCCCTGTTTGTTTTTTTTATTAAAGCGTAGATGCGTTCGGGATCTTTTGATGAATGTGGATCCCACACGATGAATGTGCGATTCACTCGCATTGGAAAATTGTCTATGCAAATATTCCGTCTTATGATCAGTCCATACCATTTTCGATACATTGATGGACTCATGGACACCTTTTGATTGTTAATTGATACGCTCACATAAAATCAACCAACGAGTGCTGGTCACCCTTGTGTGTCAGAGTCTTTTGTTGCAGTTTACTTTTTCCCGTGTGTGATCACTTTTTGAATTATTTTGCGTTGGCTTGATTTAGTTGTTGCAGTACTTACGGGAATTAATGTTGTGTCACACTCTTATGCGATCTTGACATCAAAATGAAGCCCACATTCCTTTTGGTTTAAAGAAATGGTAGGCCCATCTTCCATGGTGCAAATTTAACCAAATTAGGGACTGAAATTTCTCAGCCAAACCCAACCAATTGCAAGGAAATGTGGCTACAATACACACCCATTAAAGGTGTGTATCATACGCACCATTGTATGGTCCGAATTGTGCCACCTCATTGGCAATAGTAACATTTTTTAGTATTTCGTAACTTTTCAGCAATATTATTCGTAACATTTTCTATGATTCGTAACATTTGGTTGTGTCTCGTAACTTTCATAAAGAAAATCATACTGTAACTTTTATAAAAAAATTCGAAACTTTTATAAGGGTGTGTATGATACACACCCAAATAAGGGGTGTGTATTGTAGCCTTTTCCGCAATTGCAAACGTATTTGCATTCCAAAACTGGACATTAGGTCGTCTTTTTTCTGTAATTTCAACCCAACACACATCATAAGCCGAGCCTCAAATTATATGCCTTGTTTTTGGGGTCTCACAACGTGTGGTGGAAAAGGAACTTGAGGAGCACGTGCCAGTGCCAGTGCCTTAAAATATTTCTTATTTACTAATTCTCCGTGCATTTAATATTTGTTTCAATTTAGTTATTTACCCATAAAATTCTGAGGGCCGGGCCGTTTCTTTCTCAATTCATAACGTTCTGGTCTTCAAACAAAACCTAAAGTTCCTCATTATGAAACAAAAACACTACCCAGCAAATAAGAGCCATGCTATGATAAAAAAGTACTGATGTTCAGACACGAATCCGAAAACAAATTTGTTAGGATTCATATTTTCGATACACGTAATCCATAGACCCCCCTACAAAATGCAAGTACGTGAACTCATACATATCGGACGGTTCTGAACATATTTGTATAACATCCGAATATGTATGTTCCAAGCATTTTCAAGTAAACAAATACCTTTGATATGTTTAGCTTGAATCATGATAGGGGTTCACGTAAAGTACAAATTGATCAAATCAATGCATGTTATGCCACATGCTAAATTGACTAAAATTTAACCAGTTAAACCCAGCACATTCCTTCCACCATATCCCCATAAAAATGTTTCCATTCTTCGATCCAGATGTGAATCACAGCGTGGAACTCAAACAATGTAAACAAATTGGTGTTTGGTATTTATGCATTAAAAGTAAGTCTTTTAAAAAAAATTTAAAACTTTTTTCCTAAATTAAAAGTACTTGTTGATATCTAGTAACTTGTTAAAAAAAAATACTGAATTTTTCTTGAAAATTTTCTATTATTTTCAAGTTCTCGTTTTGCAGACCAGGCAAAATTTTTGGGACGGAGAGAGTAGCTTGTGAATCCTACGGTAAAACTCAAACTATGAAGAAGTATGTTTTCGGCATGTATGCGTGTACTGCGGTGCCAGGATTTCTTTTCGCGGGGGCTAAATGAAGAGACAAATTTGCATTAAGAAAAATATACTAATTAATTGTTATTCAAGTATAACAGACTATATTCGCTGGCCAAATGCATCAATAAGCATACGAATTAATCAAATTTATTTTGCGGTAACTAAAACACACATGTATGCACTTGTCTATTAAAGTAACTCCTACAATTTTGTAGGGTGATCCTACCGCGAATCTCGACCTATATGAAAGAAATTGTATCGTATTTATTCAGGAAAACTTTCTCAATTGAAACAAGCAACAACACTCTCTCGAACTTGGTCTTCCTGTGAAACCCGGTTGTGGTCTGGTAGTTTTTAGTGGAGCTATAATTGCAATTATTCTCTGGTCCCTTCAAGAGTTCACCGTGGGTCTGGAGTCCCTATAGTCACACCCCGGGAAGAGTTGCTTGCCCCCCCCTGCCCTTTTTACTTGGCCAACAGAAAAAGACCATCCTTTTGCAACTTGGGTATTTGTTACGGTTGAATTTGTAATCCAAGATCACTAAAATAGACTTGCAATGAGTATTAATTTGACCACCAAGCACAAGGTAAATTAAAGACTTGTCAACACAAGTTGACAATTCGGAGACAAAAGGTTATAAGCGGCTTGAAATCCAATTGGACATCATTAAGAATTTATTTTGGAGAAAATTTCTTTGCCAATCAATTAATAACGAGTGCTAAATTGTCATCAATTTGACAATTGAACTAGCTAGTCATCAATTTATTTTGGAGAAAATTTTCATACAAAAGGGTAATTTAATTCACGCAAATCTCAAACGCATTTCTCAACACACCACTAATAGCTTGAACATATTTGACGATTGAACTGTTCTTAATTTTTCAGGTCATTTAAATTTTCAGCCAAAATCAGATTGATCCGACATTGATAACAATCTAAAAGTTTTACTTTTGTCTTTAGAGTTAAAGACCGCCCAAATTCTAGTCATCAATTAATTTTAAACAAACGCCTATCGATAGTTGATTAATCTGAGTTCTTGTATGAATAATTTACATGTCAAGATCTACCAAAAGAAAGGATCAGAATGTCAAATTAATTAGGTTGTGAGGCATTATGTTATTGGATGTTTTTTTTCACAATAAACGTGCATGGTCTAAGAGCATCTCCAAAGGACGTAGCAAATTTCTATACCCAATTGATATTTGGAGACACAGGTTGCCCATCGGAGAACCATTTGCAATAAGTTCACTCTAAGATACTCTTCAACATTTCAAATTTTTATCACTCTTTTGACTTTAAGGAATCCACCTTCCTAGAGAAATCAATTACTTCACCAATCATAATTAGGATTTTACTTGAATGTCCCCCATTGTCTGGCATAACATGTTACATCTTCCAATGGTTTATGTTACGCCTTTTAATGGATGATGTGGGAGACCGCAAAAAAAAAAAAGGCAGCCTTCTAATGGTTTATGTCACACCTTGTAATGGTTAGTAAATATTACGCCATTGAATGATTTTTGGTACGCCATCCATGGTTTTTTATTATGGTTTGTAAAGACAAAGAAACCCTCGTTTGTAGTTTTTTTGTCCTTCGATTAAGGACAAATGCTACTTCTAGATGATTACCTTATGTACCCTTTATTCCCCATCAAACAAACTTCTACCATTTTGATAAATAAAAAAAAAACTTGAACAATGAGAAAACTATAACAAAATAGTGTAGCAAGTTCACTATTTTGTGTAATGCTATAGCTATTATGGATAAGTTGCATCGCAAAGACATTGACGCCAACCCCTCATGCCCGCGGTGTCACAAGGAACGCGAGACTATTGAACCTATTTTTTTCTGGTGCAAAGAGACTAGGGAGGTATGGAAACTATCCCATGTTAATTTCAGCTCATCTGCATAATGGAAAGGTAAGACTTTCAATCGTTGGTGGTCCTTTTATTCTTCGAGACCACAAGATAATGAAAGTAGAAGGGAATTGTTAGCACTCGCACAATTTATATGTTGGTTTATCTGGAAGGGAAGAAGCGAATTTTATTTTGAGCAACTTGTTTAGACTCCTATGGCGATTCTAGAAAATACGTTGAAAGCTTGGCGTGAGTTTATTGCTATTCAGAATCTGGAAAAGGCCACGACTGTGATGATCCGCCACCATTTTGGACAATATTATCTGCTTTGGCTGCCAAAGCTCCATGGACTTCTCAGTAGGGTCACCTATCCCAGGATTGCTCCTAGGGCAAGCACGTTAACTGCGAAGTTCCAATGAGTTTTGGCGCCCACATGGCTTTAAAAGGCCTTATGCAAGTTAGAGCAGATCTATTCTCTTGTATCACAGAACTCTGTTGCATCCAGGTGGGTCATGGCTATCACGTTCTCTCCAACTTATGATGCAACGTCCTCGTTGCATATTGGCCGAGCAACCTTCTCCCGGGAGGTATAACACTTAGTTCTGCATAACACTTTGTTCCAACTTCGGGATTCAAGAGGCGGTTCATCCAGATTCTAGAGGTGGCTCCTACTCCATAGTTCGACGTTGTGCTCTGATACCAACTGAAATGACCCACCACCACCTTGCACAATATTGTCCGCTTTGGCTGCCTAAGCTCCAAGGACTTCCCAGTAGGGTCACCCATCCTAGGATTGCTCCTAGGGCATGCACGCTTAATTGCAAAGTTCCAATGAGCATTGATGCCCGTACGGCTTTAAAGGCCTTGTGCAAATTAGGGCATAATCTATTCTCCTATATTATAGAACTTCATTGCATCAAGGTAGGTCATGGGCTGTTACAACAGCGAAACCTTCACCTTAATAGAAAAAAAAAGATTTGGACTATACCGCCATTAGGGGTTATTAAAATAAATGTTAATGGTGTAATTGATCATAAGTCAAATATTTGCAGCATGGGCTTGGTTGTGCGTAATATTGAGGGCTTAGTAGTTGGGGCAGCCATGGAATCCTTCTCTGGCCTTCGGCTTACATGCATTGTTAGGGGTATGGGTTTCGCCATGCTCTACAGAAGGTTATGGAATTGAATTTCCTTTGATTATAGTGGGATGTGATGCTCTACAAGCTATACAAGTTCTCACTCGAAGCAAGACCTATGTGGAGTACTGTAACTCGGTTGTTTTCAAATTGTATAGAACTTGAGTCACACTTACAATTATGTTCTTTTACTCATTGTTTTCGTAAGTGTAATAGGGTAGCTCATTCAGTAGCTAAGCACTCCCCAATAGAAGGAGAGTCGTTGGGAGGATTCCCCCTCATGGCTATCGAACCTAGCTTTGGCTGATGTTCAGATCTCTCGCCCCTTATTTATGGAATATAAAGTTTCTTTTCAAGTTAAAAGAAAAATCTCACTACCTCCCTTGGACTTTAATTTTACTCTCTCTCATGGGGATGCTCTTAAGGGAAAGTATAGAGCCAGTAACTAATGTACTAACGGTTGTACTAAATGTACATGTTTCATTCTTTTAGTGGATGAGTGCATCCATGTATTGATGTGTTAATGACACGTGTACTTTTAGTGTAATAGTTTGTAAGTTATTCAGTGACTCTAGCATTGCTCCGCTCCTAAACAGTGAGCTCCGCTCCTAAGTAGAATAGTGTGTAATCAAAATGAACCCTTCTATTCGTGCAGATAGGTTTGCACCGATGGTGCAATGACCGGCGTCGGGGACCCCCTTGTGGGTCCCAAACGGCCGATCCGAGCCGTTTATCATTCTTAAAATCAAATTCCGAGGGGCCCTTTGCGAAGATCAACTCGATTGGAAGTTCCTAAGTGCTTGATCCAAAATCACCTCATTTTATTCAAAAAAATTTGAACGAAAAAGGGTGATTTTGGATTGAGCACTTAGGAACGTCCAATTAAGTTGATCTCCGCGAAAGGCCTTTCGGAATTTGATTTTGAGAATGATAAACGGCTCGGATCGGCCTTTTGGGACCCACAAGAGGATCCCGGCGCCAGTCGATGCAAGATCTGT
The DNA here is from genome assembly GCA_036023075.1 of Gaultheria prostrata. Taxonomy (NCBI): domain Eukaryota; kingdom Viridiplantae; phylum Streptophyta; class Magnoliopsida; order Ericales; family Ericaceae; genus Gaultheria; species Gaultheria prostrata. The sequence continues at coordinate 30,170 of JAXBDA010000350.1, read as the reverse complement.
GCATGGGGTCGGTACCCCTGGATTTATCGAATCAAAATAGTATAGGCTCTAAATAGTGTGTAATCAAAATAGTGCCTATGGTTTTCTACCATGTAGGGGATAATAGTGGAAACAGGGTGGGTGTTGTGCACTTAGGTGCTATGCATCGTGGTGTGCACCCCTCAGCCGTTCGATTGTGTTTTGAACGGTCCGGATGTGTTTTGATTTTTTACCGATAAAAGTAAATCAAAATTAAATTAAAATTGCCGAATGCATCCGAACCGTCCAAAATATAATCGGACGACCGAGGAGTGCATAACATGGTGCATAGCACCTACGTACACAATACCCACCCATGTCCGGATAATAGTCGAGGTCAATCACAATCAATGAAATTCGAAATCTCAACAACCATGGAAACAAAAAATCAATGCATACAACCCCTTATTTCCAAAATCTATTATGAAACCACAAAAAGTAAAGGCAACCCAAATACACCGCTCCACGAAAATCTCCTTCGTCCATTGACCCTTCCGACACTTCCCTTTCCACGCTCTCTCCCACATGTAACTCCTCCCTATTTATACACCCAAACAACTTCACCGTTTTTCTCACCCTCTCACAAAACACACTCTCTCTCTCTCTCTCTCTCTCTCTCAACAATGGCAGCCTCAACCCCCCTCCTGACGGACCAGCTCGACATCGTGATACCCACGATTCGAAACCTCGATTTCCTCGAGATGTGGAGGCCGTTTTTCGAGCCATACCATCTGATCATCGTACAAGACGGTGATCCGACGAAGACCATTAGGGTACCCGACGGTTTCGATTACGAGCTCTATAACCGTAACGACATCAACAGGATTCTGGGTCCTAAGGCCTCGTGCATCTCCTTCAAGGACTCTGCTTGTCGTTGCTTTGGCTACATGGTGTCCAAGAAGAAGTATATCTTCACCATTGACGACGATTGCTTTGTGAGTGCTTCAACTTTTGGTTTTTTTGATATGGGTTTTTGTTTTGACTTCTGGGTTTCTGTTTTCTAGTGATAAAGTTTGGATCTTGACTAGTATATACACAGCATCATGTTTCAAGTGCTTCAATTAATTTTTTTTTCATGCTTCAGTGTTGATTTTTCTATCTGGGTTTTTCTTTTTGATAGGGATAAAGTTTAGATCGTGAATAATTCAAGCTTAGCATCATGTTTCAATTGCTTCAATTTTGTTTTTTTATGCTTCAATTTTGTTATATGGGTTTTGGTTTTCTGGTAGTAAATTTGAGATCTTGACTAATATATATGCATTAGTCATGTTTATCTGCACCATTCATTATCAACATTGCCCTTGAGTTCTGTTCTTCGTGTGTTTTGGGTTGTCGACTTGGTAGATCTGTTGACCATGGCTTTTGTAATCTTGGTTTTGTGGAGAATGGGTTGATTTGATTGTTGGGTTGTTCTAATGGCACACTATTGTGATTACTTTTTTTTTTTGTTATTATATATACATATGAAATTTCTTTTATTTGTTTTGAATTTTGGCATCTGTGCGATCTACATTGCTTCTTAAATATTTTGAGAATTGTGGTTGGTTCAAAGCAAAAAAGTTAGATGGGGTTTTTAGAACTATCGAAACAACTCTGTTGTCGATTTTGATTATCACAACAATAACCGTGCCCATCCAATCCCCCGTGAATTGTAATGAGATTGGATGGAGTCTAATGGAATAGAATTAGAGTGACTATGTCTGTTTTCAAACTTGTTTGGTCTGATTCTTATACGGAGTTGATTTATTTCGTCGAGCAATAGGTTCAAGTGACATTTGGATCTTAGTCGTATGCAATTTTTGTTCATTGTCTTGATCTCTGATTTTAATCTTACGCATTTTAATCTCACGAAAAGAGTTTTGTATGCAATTTGAATGATGCTAAAAGTGAGATCTTGCAATTTAAAAGGTTTTTGAATAGCTTTCCGCCTTTGTTCCATCTATTCCCATAATTCTCCTTGAAAGTCAGATTTTCTTACTTTTTGGGAGCATATCTTTGAGTTACTACTTTTCCAGTTCACTATTGACTGGTTACAGTGTGATCTACAGCTGTAGAATGTCAAGAATTTTAAATCTGATGCCCTTATTTTGCAATATGGGGTACTTAAACTTTACTATTTTCTAATCTTGGTTGGTGGGTCCGGATTGTGAAAGTAACTTTAAGTTGGACTTTTGAACAATAAACTTATTGCCCATTTTCCATCAGTCCTATTGATAAATCAAAATTTGAATCTTACTCGTGTGTGCATAGGTGTACCATGTACCTAGTGGGCCACCTTTTGACCGGCCACAAAAAAAATAAGTCAACATCCCTTTTCAGTACCAAATTATGATTACATTTGTAACTAAACTATTGGCTAATGAACCAAAAAGTAACATTTAGAATCTGAGGGTGCTGTATTATTGTTGAAATGTGACTATTGACTATGAAAGATTAGCTACATGATTGCAAGTTGCAACATTTGGGCTTCGGTAATGTCATCGTGGGATTTCTATTGTTGACTTTATTAGGGATCATAAAATATGTGCCCATTTCGTTTTCAACGATTAATGAGTCTGATGTGTAACATATGAACCTCCAAGGCTTTCTACGTTGTTTAACAGTAGGGTGGTGATAATGCCAAACTCTTTTTGTTTGTGCTAAAATTCAATT
>JAXBDA010000350.1:0-22500 GCA_036023075.1 Gaultheria prostrata | reverse complement strand
ATATCATAAACCAAAACTCCCAGCTCTTGATTTGTTGAAATATCTCCATTGATCATTTTCACCACTGCTTGAGCATCACTCTCAATAATAACAGATCCCACACCCCGTTGAAAGCAAAGTTTAATTGCTTCCCGAATCGCCATAGCCTCCACCACTGAAGGGCTAGAACACCAACTGAGCTTGCCCATAAGTGTAACAACGAATTTTTCCATTTCATCCCAAGCCACTACGCCGTACCCGCCTTCTCGAGACTCCTTGCTTGATGTGCTCCATCCACATTAATTTTGATAAAATCCCCTGGTGGCCTCATATATCCACAAGTTGTCTGATCTCTCCTTGGGTTCCTCTAGATTTAGGCATTACGGGATTTGCTATCACAATTCACAAATTCTTGCAAACAAGCCTCGGCCTTGTTGCACACGCTTTCAGGATAATTAACTTTAAAATCATAGAGCACAACTCTTACCTTTCCAAATGTACCACATAGTCACAACGGCTAAAGCACAATCAACCTTCTCGCTCTTATATAAAACTTCTTATGTGCAAAAATACTATCAAAACTTCTTTCATGTATATTTTTTGACCACCCCTATTAACAGTTACAAAACAGTATGATAGTATTGTACGACATAAATGGACATCGTGCATCCATATCTATTTCAAAAGAAAATATAAAACTTATTGTTCTATCACTATGTAGAAGTTAGAATCATTGACGCACATTCATAATGTAAAATGCATTTATAATGAAATTTAGATGGACGGGTGTTAGGTTTAAAAGGAAAATATTGGATGAGCTATCTTATGAATAGTCTCAAAAAATTTATGAAAAAAAACTACTAGAATTATGAAAAAAAATTGAAACTTGGGTAACGTGATTGACTCATCCGTCCCTCAATCCGTCCTTGATAGTACTGGCAAACTTCCGGCCGAACCGCGTTGCATCCTCAATGGATTCATACCACAATAACCATCTTAAACCCTACTAGAGAAATCCTACATCCAAATTCCTAATCACCCACCTCGGATACCTTTCGTTCCAAACCAATCCGATCCTCTATTGCAAGTTGTTACCGATTAAATAGAAGCAAAACTCACACATTATGGATATCAATTAAAATCATGACCTCGATTTTTATTGTCTATGATAAGGAAAGGACTTTTCTAATTTGCGAATGATAGAAATTACCCACTCCCCTATATATGGATGTTTTCTAAATTTGTTTGATCAAATTAAATGGTAAAAGACCATATATTTTTCTTTTATACTAAATTACTAAATTACACGACCAGTATGATATACGTGGTACTTATTTTAAAATTTCGAGCAGAATTGATTTGAATTATTATGTGGTGACTAATTCAACTTAAGAGTCAGATCGTACCATGTCTTTAGGCACGCGTAATTTACAATTCAATCAATAATCATACAAATCTCTCTCATAGATTTTCTAGAAGCATTTTCAGACAATAATATCGATGACTAGAAGAAGACTACCATCTGACCAGAAAAAAGAAGGGAAGATCCTTTCCGCGTCTGCTCAAAAACTCACAGCCCACGTGGACGGCTCCGATTGCTCAAGAGAAAATGTGGGTTTCTCACACCCATTGATTGACTCATTACCTTCATGTAATTGGAGGATTAGGAACCCATAATCATGTTTAGTACATAGTTAATTGCCTCCTCAATTGTTCACTTTGAAGGGTAACTAAAAATGGAGAAGACTCACTTAGCTTTTCATCTACCTTTTTTTTGTGCACTATCAAATCAAGCATTTCTAGTATTAGATTCGGACTCGACTTCTCTACGGGTACGAAGAAAAAAAAAACTAGATTGAATAGTCCACGCGCGTGGGCTTCGTGCTTGTTTTATTTTTATGATCAGACTCGTTGGTTTTGTAGTGTGTAATGTGTCGATAATCATTGCAAAAAAATTAGTTTAATCGGATATCGACAACTGATTGATTTAAAACAATCGTCTTGGTTCAAAAGTTATGACCAAAGTTCAGAACCACTTATTGGATGGTTGGACAAAAACTTACCGATATCAGATTCAACTGAATTTTCGGAAGGACAATTAGCATATTAAATACAGCAAAATGAATGGCTTCGATCATCTGAAAAAGACTGAGGTACGGTCCACTCACGTGAACTATTCGGTCCGATTATTTTTCGGAAACCGGAGAGAAATTGAGTGATGTAGTATTTCTGAATCAGAGTACCATAATCTTTGGTACTTCAACAAGATCTTGAAATCCATCGTAATCTTAAAAAAGCTAGGAATTAATTAGTGGTCTAGGTAACACATCACTACCTATAAATGGCATTATGCCACTAATTAATTAGCTATTTAATTACTTTCACCAATGACACAATGCCCTAACATCCCCAATTACGCGATTAACTTTTAAACCTAGCTACGTGTCCAGTTGTTGACTCCTTGAGTGTGTCCCCTTTCACATATTCTAATCCCCCATTACCCTAATTAGCATTCCAGAAGCATCTTTAGGCCTAAAATATTGCAGATTAATTATTAATTAACATTTGAAAAGCATGCAAATTACGATTATGTAATCGACAAATGTTACATGGTGATTGGGGGAGACGCCGTTTTCGAGGAAACATCGATAACCCACTAACTTTTTTGGGGGTCTTGGATCAAGATATATAATATATATATATATATATTTTTTTGAACTGGAAAAAAATGGTGTTCTTGTGCGGACTTCACTGCACCCTGAGGCCCTGGCCCCGGGGTCACCGGTTGACGGCCAGATTTAACCCAACCCATAGGAAGGGACCCACCACTAGGGCACCAGTAGAGTGCATCACAACCCCCAGCAGAGCCCAGAAACGGTTCTTTAACTCTTGTGGAGTGCATCAAGATATGATGTTGGACCCTTGTCTTGTGTATGTACGGCGTCAAGGATTTAGTGTATCCACACTTGTTGGATCCTGATTCGTCGGAAATCTTCGCTGAACATAATGTCGTAACACCTGGGTCGAAACTATACGATGAAGGAATACTTAAAAGAGGCGTCATTACTAAATTAGTTTAAAAGATTTAGTGTTGGTGAGATAAGCATGGAGTTAAAAGAGGAATGATTGATCTAAGGAGGAGTATATAAGCAAGGGCTTGGCACAGTTAGTGTAGTAAGCATAGGAGACAACATTAAAACTTTGCTCATAGCAAATTGAGAGAGTGAAAAAAAATACATATAATGGTTGGGCTAATGATGGGTTGGGGAGTGGGTGAGAAAGGGTGGAGGAAGGGGCCTTGGACCCCTGAGGAGGATAAATTGCTTGCTGAATATGTTAGCTTGAATGGGGAGGGAAGGTGGAGTTCTGTGGCTAGGTCTGCAGGTAATGTATCCTAGTTTCGGCTTTTTTCCGAATTTAGGCGATTGATAGTATTATTTTGTGATAACTCGGTATCTGACTCAATCGACTGAATATTCAGTTGCTTAATTTGAATGATATAAGAATGTTTGTTGCATTTGGGATGTCAGGGCTGAATAGGAGTGGCAAGAGTTGCAGGCTAAGGTGGGTGAATTACTTAAGGCCTGGTCTTAAGAAAGGGCACATTACACCTCAAGAGGAAGGCATCATCATTGAGCTGCATGCTCTATGGGGTAACAAGTAATGCAAATCTCTCTCTCCCTTAAAAACAAAATTGTTGATTTCTTTCATGATGGATTGCAAAATAGTAACACCTTCAAAACTATTCTGATACTTGTATACACACTCACAATGGCTAAAGGCCACACATGTGCTGTCTTCCACTATGGACTGTGGGAACAAAAATACAAAAGACACATACGAGACTACACAAACGCTTGCATGCACACTCACTATGGCTAAGATGCCAACACGCTCCATTTTGTGGGCTCGTTAGCCATTGTGAGTGTTTACACAAGTGTTTGTGTATATTTTTTTTTGTATCCGTAACACTGTTACCGTATTAATGTGAAAATCTTATGTTTTTCCAGACGAAACACTTTATGAGATTACCCACGTGTCTCGTAATTTGTTATATAGTACTAACATATCTTTTGCAATCAAAGTAGTTCAAAGTCACATATAATGAACGCGTTTCACAAAGTTTAAAAATCATGTGCGCTTCAAATTTCCAACTATCCATTATTTCAAGTTGGTGCGGTAAGGGTCAGAATTAGATGAACCTTTCACGTACTGTTTTTTTTTTATCACTATCATCAAAAAGATAAAACGAAAAACTCGAGAACAACCTTTCACCTTCTTACTAATTGTTACTTTCCCTACACGCGCAGATGGTCTACTATAGCTAGGTACCTGCCCGGAAGAACAGATAACGAGATCAAAAACTATTGGCGAACCCATTTCAAGAAGAAAGGCAAGCCCAGCTCCCAAAAGCAATTCGAAAAAAGATCAAAAACCCAACTTCTCCACCAGAAACAATTCCAGCAACAAGAGATCAATAACGACATGAATAAGACCTCTCCGGAAGAAGAACTACCGAGCAACGAATCGACGACTGAGAATACAACCCATGAAAAGCAAGAGACGGGTTCGATGTACCCGACCGTAGAGGATCATTGCTTGCCTGACATGTATCAAGATATTGCTTCTTGGTTTGAAACCATCACAGAGGATTCTGGCCTGTTGGGTGGCTTGTGGAACCTTGATGATGATTGCAACAACATAGCAATCCAGAATCAAGCCAATGGCTATAACTCTTGTGCAGGGAATAAAATTAGCTGGTACAATGAGGGGTATATTTTTTAAGATGGGTTATGGAAGACATAATATATGCAAGGAAGATAATAAGTAGTTTTTGTTTTTGGAAGTCAATTGTTCTAAATAGTTGATATGTATGTAACACTTTAGTTCACACATAATGTTTTGGGTTGATTTTGGAAAAGATTTAACTTTCATCTCTTCAAAGCTATATATGCCACCTGCATTTGCACCCCTAAAAATGTTATGAATCGATTACTTCTCATAAATAAAAAGTCACGATTTTTGTGAAAAAAAGTTACAAAATGCAAAAAATATTACTGATAAGGATGAACCGACCTCCTAAGATCAGGTCGGTCAAGCCAAAGCAGCCCGACCACTCAAGGCAGGTCGGACATGTTCAGTAGAATGTCAAGAGCGGCATAATCAATTTCCAAAGTAGGTCTTGGAACCCCCGTGGGACCCAAAGACTAGTAGATATGGACAAATGAAGTCAGCATAGCCATATGAGCTCAACTCGGTTATGGTGACCAGCTCAGTCTTATTGGAAGATCACTATGAGTGGTGTGACACGTTGCCCGAAGGAGTCTATGAGCCCTAAGGGAACTCAAACTCTTGATTAATAGGATCAAGATAAGTCCAAGAGGCTTGAGAGCTTATCCCAAACACTCCCAAAGGCACTAGGAGTCCAAATCCAGTAAGGATTGAGAGACCCGATGCTGCAAGGAGAATAGAGGATTGGCCAAGTTAGCAAAAGAGTCACGACTCCCGGTCCTAATAGGACTCAACCACCTTAGAATGTATAATCACCAACTTAACCATTAATTAGGTATGTTGTTATGGTATCCTAATTACTTGAGCAATACTTTTCCATATACAAAAAATCGACTGACTTAAGTATCAGAGGCTAGTTGGCTAATACCACACCGGTGTCCCTAGTCGTGTTCCTCTTGCAGGTCATTCATTGAGCAGTGCCAAAAACTGCTTCATTAGTTACGAATCACGCATATTGCGGAAAAGTTACGAAACTTTAAAAAATGTAACGATTGTAGATGAGGTGGCACAATATGGACCATACAATAGGTGCGTATGGTAGAACATTCCCTAGAATAAAACCAATTGTAACTGCACCTAAGGGAAGAGCATCTAATTATTTAGTGCTCTCGGAGCACAGTCACATGGTGGAACACTCTAACTCTACATATTCCTGTGAGACCCATAATTAAGTATATGAACAATACTTTTACTTATCAACAAAAAATAAAAAACTAAGTGTATGAACCTACATAAATATATGGTGCTGGAGTGATCCAGAGCACCACATGACTATGAACCCACATGGTTGAGGTCTTCTCATTGATGGCAGTTCAGATAAGGGTGGCCACTAGATCAGTGCTACTTAGTAGAAACATCATTCAAGAGGGTCTTGAGATGCTTTGTTCTTTATGTTCTCTGGATCTAGAAACACCACAACATGCATCTCTTGTTACATTGTCAATTCCCTTGGGATATTTGGTCTCAGATTATGAGTTGGTGGCGCATATCAATTGGGTTTGTCCACCATCGATCACTGAAGTAATTGGCAGATTGGTGGTTTGATAATAAGTTTGGAAATATGGAGAAACATTCTTGGGACTTGGGAAGCATCTTTCTTTGCAACAGTATGGTCCATATGGCTAGTAAGTAGTAAGGAACGATTACATCTTTAACAATGCAACAACAGAGGTTAGCACAGTGGTGGATTTGTTTAAGATAAGAGTGGCGATGTGGATCAAGACTAAATCTGATATCAAGGTCTACATAGTGGAGGAATTTAAAGCATTCTTAGATAGGATTCGTACGTAGGATAAAACTCTAATTTCGAGTTAACATTTGGGGTTTGTTGTATCCAATTTTCTGTTGGATGACTACTGTTTGTATGGTATAAATTGTTTTTTTCTCGGATAAGTAGGCTTGCTGTTTTACTCGTTTTGCTCGATGGGATCCGGGGGTGCTCTGCCTTAGGTGTTGTGAGGAGTGAGCAAAATAATCATAAAACCGCGAGTCCAGTCCAGACCAATCCAAATTGAATGGTTTGGTTTGATTTTTTAGTAATGTGGTTTGGTCCCAGTTTAAAATTAGGAACCTTGTTAATTGGTTTGGTTTGTGAATTCACATTAATGGTTCTGTTTTCAAACTGATCTAAACCGTAGGTATATAATATATAGAATCTGATTTCGATACACTGAATAAACTTGTTTTCCATAGCAATTAATTTCATATTTCCTTCACTTCCAATATTAATCCCCTAAACTTCTATATATGATAACATATTCCTATAATTTGAATACACTAAACATACACGCTTGTTGGGCTTGATTTCTACTCCCTCCGTTCCAAATTGTTAGTTCCTTTTGGGCAGTCATGCCACTCAAACAATTGTTTATATTTCACAATCTATAAAGTTTGATAGGATTTTAAAAATTTTGTTTAATAAAACTAATTGAGATTTATCAAACAAGATCCATATTGGATATAAAAAATAATATAAATTAAAAAATATAGACGATTTTTTAAGAAGTCTCAAATAGTGAAAAGGGACCAATATTTTGGAACGGAGGGAGTAATATTTTTTCTTGGTAACTAATTTCACAATCTAATGCTCTATTCCATTGCCCTATTCATTCACTAATTATTTATATTCTCCTATTCTTTTGTAGGTTTAAAGATTAATTCCCTAAACTTCTATATATGATACTCCATATTCCTATGATTTGAAGACACTAATCATATATACACGCTGCAGATAAAAAAAAAGAAAGCATATATACACGCTTGTTGGGCGTAGTCAATTGATTTCTTAATATTTTTCTCTATAACCAATTTCCTGATCTAAAGCTCTATTCCATTGCCCTATTCATTCACTAATTATTAGTATTCTACTATTCTTTAATTGGTTGATGCTAGGTGTTTTGGTGATTTTAATAGAATTGGTTTTAATATAAGGTTTTGTTTAATTTATCTTTGCAATTCTAATTACTCCCACTTTAAATAGTACATGAAAATGATATCTCAATTTCAAGTAAACCGTAGCTCAAAACCGAAACTGAACCGTTTATTAATAGTCTGGATTAGTTTGGTTCTATGAATTTTATAGGTTGGTTTGGTTTGCCGAATTCTAATCCGTAGATAGTGGTTTGGTTATTGGTTTACTATAAAACCTCATTTTGCATTTATGGGGAAAATAAAGGGTTTGCTTGTAAACTTGGAAGAAAAGAAAGGAAGGGAAAATTATTTTTTCTTTTTTGGCTTAAGAGGAAATATAAAAGAAAATAACAAAATGAAAATTTAGGCACAATAAGGGCAAGTTTGGCTAAATAAGTCTTTACTCTTTTCTTCTTCTTCTTTTTTTGTCTTTATTCATTCTTTTTTGTATTTGTTCTTTTCGCGTATTTTTTTTTGTTTTGACTTATTGAATCGAAAAAGTAAAAAATTATGAGCCAAACTTAAATTTTTTTGAATAAACACAAAAATAAGTCAAAAAATAACTCTTTTTTCCTTTATTAAAAAAAATTAAATTTCGATCATAATTTTATACTTTTTCAATTTTCTCGCATCGAGACAAACCAATAATTAAAAAAAATATTGAGGCGAAACAAAAAAGAAAATTACTATAATTGACTTTATTTACCCAAACCTGCCAAATTTTCCTCCACATTCCCCCTAAGTTCCCGCAGGGCCTAAAACAAGCAAAATATCTAGGTGGGGGGCGATATGCCAGTCGAACAAATTGTGATAAGGTAGTCCGAGCGTTCCTTGTAGTCTACTTCTTGCCTCTTCAGATCTTGTAGAGCGAGAGAGAGAGAGAGAGAGTGGGCAAATGTTTGAGCACATAACAACAGTGGAGTTGGCAGGATATGGCGTGGGCACTCTGCTCTTGTGTGCCACCATTTCTGCCCCCAAAATCGACTCCATCGTTTCTACTTCCCAACGAAGGTAAATACACTTTCTCCTGAATCCCTCTTTAAAATTTGTATCTTGGTTCTGATTGTTTCAAGCAAATAAGCCCCCCATTCAAAAAATTGGGTCTTCTTATATCTGTCTGTTTTGCCGGGAAATTTGTCTGAAATGCCATTTTAGGGGAAAACAATAATGGGTTCACAGATTTTCAAATTGGGATGAATTTCAGTTCCTGATTTTGTTTTAGGCATGATATTAGCAACCGAATGCAAGATTAGATTTTCTTGAGGTAAGTAGAGGGAAAAAAATCTTGTGTAATGTGGTTGAGAGAGAGAGAGCAAAATTGAATATCTCTACACTATAAAAGGGTAAATGGGGTTTAAAGGCATCATGGAGCTTAGCACAATTGCAGTAATTAGATGTAGCCTGTAGGGCCGAGAAACGAGCTGGGCAACGAATGGTTCAAGCCTGGTTTGAAAATTTAACGTTTTCTTATCGCTAAATTTAAACTTGACTCGTTTATCAGGCATGTCAATCTCAAACGTTCTTCAATTGAGCTGGTCTTGAGTAGTTTGAAATATCTAGACATAATGAGTCATGGCCTTAGTTGCAAGAACCTCTTATCAATATCAAGGTGGCGAATCCACCTCAGAACCTCGTATTTTTTAGGACAATGATTTGAACGTAACCACAAAAAATGAATGTAGCTGACATCTGATGTCTATGTACACATGCCCCAGTCAAGTCTGGGTGTAATTCTTTCGTCACAATTTGCGGGTGGTTCTCATCCTTGAGCTTGATATGTTGTTTGCGTGCTTGATTCTATCCCTGTATTGTAAGTGATTTCTGCATGTTCTATGATTCTCGTTTCATGTGATTATTCTCTTGTGCTTTGCTGCGCATTGGGGTTAAGTTGTTTTCATAGGATTTTGAAGATAAACAATTCTGAATTCCATTCCAATGTTTGTGGGAATCTAGCCCTCAAGCCTCATCATTCAAAGCTTCACCTCATGTCTCCTTCGTTTAAGGAATGGCTTCCAATCAACTTACCGGTTTTTCGGAACAAAAATGTGTTAAAAGTATGGAGTTTTGGTGTTAAATCAAATGTATGGAAAACTTTAGTCTCCGATTTGAATATCCTTGAATTGTTGAACATCCTTTTAGTAGACTCCTGAAGAGTACCTGATTCTGTCAACAGAAATTATCACACAATGCAGTATTTGTCAGCAGAGATGGTATTCTTTTGGTTGTGCTTTCTGGAGGTTTTCCTTGATGTTCTTATATGATGTCTACATGTTGGTAAACTATCCTCAGAACTAGAATTCATCTTCGCGTATCCTCTTATTAAGTTCGTAGGATTTTCATGACATCTGTTGATCATTGAATTTCAAATCAGAAGAACCTTATAAAGTTCATACTGTTTCATTCATATCAAAGACGGGATTGGATTCACTGAGGCTGTTTGTAGGATTTTCATTGACAACATATGTTCTTGTAAGTTTGTAACAACATATGGCTGCATCTTCCGTTTGTGTTCAATAGCTCACATCTTGAAGATAGAAAGAAGGTTGAATGTTTTTTTTTTTTTTTTTTGCAGAACAAAATTGATATGCGAATTTTAGTTTCATTACATACGATTATATGTCGTTTCCACTTCATAGCGACAAATAAGGAGTTCGATAACGTCCCCGTTTTTGCTAAGTACATTCTCCATCCATGTGCTACTCCCTGAATATGCAGCTCTCTAGGAATGTGCAAAAGATGTGGCGATCTGAAGATGATAGCATGCTCGGGATGCAAAGGATTAGGGTTAATCAAAGAAGGTGGACCATTCAATATTATTCCAGTCGATAACATTTCCTGGTCGAAAATGAGATCCATTGGGTGCACCAAATGTCAATCTAAAGGGCGTTTCAGCTGTCCCGAATGCTCAAATATTGCCCAGAATTGATCTTCATTGTTCATATGATCAGTATCTTCTCTTTGCACTTTTGTTCCCAAACATTATCTTTCCAAGATCTTTTCTTTTTGGGATGTAACGAGAAGACAAATTGTTCACAAGACTTCTCATCCAATTTAGAGTCATGGCTACTGTTGTATTTGGGACATTTTAAACATGCAATATAGGAAAGAAGTTTATAGGATCGAACTAGGTATTTTGTAACACAATTGTTAGCACAGCAATCATTCGACAATATTCAATCTTATGCTCCTCAGCTCAAGTTTACAGACCAGGCATTGCCATTATGTCAACTCGTACAGAAACCAACCACGCCACAGAACTGGCCACGGAATCTACATTGTTTTTGGTGATCCAGGGGCCTATAGTGACCAATCCTGACCGCTCAAAAGTATTTTTGACGGTCCAAATTTTAAATAAAACTCTTCCAGCGAAGAGTTCAAATAAAACTCTTCCATATTTAAAATCAGGACCATCCAAAACAGAACAAATGGCTATGATTGCTCACTACACACGTAGTGAGCTTGAGCAAGCTTACTATGGGCCCCACTTGTCCTTTTTTGGAAGGGTACTCCTCAAACAAGTTCTGTAAAATCAATTGTATTCATCCATGTTCTTTCTTCCCTTATTTCACTTCCTGTGCCCCTAGGAGGAAGGAGACCTGCATCAACTCAAGAAAAGACGACAATCCACCAATCCAGTGGAAAAACGAAGAGCAATTCACCACATGCCACATGGACACATACATTGGCCATTTTTCTTTTTCTGATAATCACATATAGTGACAATTCTACTTTGGCTTCACATGTTTTTCACCATCACTGAACCAACGACACTGCACCCATGGAATTTGTCCAGTGAAAATGTTAAGTGAAAGAAAATGAACCGAAGGGTAGAAGCGTACCGATAAAGTTGAAGTAACGAAAAAATTACTGTACAAGCAATTTATCGACACACCGATATTTACAAGGACTATACACTTGTGCGTAGCTGGTTTTCTATTTTCCCTTCCCTTTGTTGTTGCCACTTCTTTCTCATGGTAAGTTGTAACCTGTTTCATCCACGACATAGACCTTACAAGTCATCATGTCGTCTCATCGAATACCATCACCTACAGAACCCAAGCAAATTAAATCAAATTCTTAATTACTGAGATAATCAGATGCTACTTATAAACCTAAGTTCCAAAATTGCATACATCAATCGCTGATTATCTAAAGTTCAGTTACGCAATGGTGTCAAAGCTAGTTCCAAGAAAGAAGCAATGGCTGGCAATAAAGTCACAATGCTTGTACAGCAAGAATTGTACGGAAGACCTACAGAACAAGTATATATTCAAGCTTAATTATCCCACCAACCCAAATATGGTATCACTTGTAATGGATGTGCAAAATCTTATATGCGACAAGCTACCATCAGTTGTCCAATCAGCCAACAAGAAAAATCTCATCATAGCTTACTACTCGTTTGCCAAACACAAAAGTGGACTCCAGAATTAGTTCACCTGCATATTGGCTTAACTAATTTCAGTTTTAAAGTTGCATTCCCAAAGATATTGGAAAAATTTCAAAAAGAACCCCAAACTTTGGCCTCAATGTCTCAGACACTCCTAAACTTCAACAAGCTTCAATTGCACTCCCAAACTATTACTCCGTTAATCAATTTAACCCCCACCGTCTAAATCCGTCAAATTGATAACGGAAATCGCTGACTTGGACTTTGACGGACGTTAAATGGTATTTCTGTAAAGAAAGTTGATATTTTTGGAGGGACTTGGGGACTTATACTGTAATAAGATTACACACAGTCCGCTGTTTCTCTCTCTCTTCCCGGCAACAATAGCAGCCACGGCTGCAAATCCCTCCCCTTCTCTAATCCCCAGCAACCTACCTCCACCGCCCTCCGCCACCGCGTGTCTCCACATCTCCGCCATTGTCTCCAACTCCAAACCCACCGCCGCCGCCCCTAAAAAATTCATTTTCCGATTTGACCCTGACTAACCCAGAAAGGACAGCGATGTTTTGGTCGAAGCCCTTGTGTAGAATCCGAAAGGCAGCATCCTATGATGCACGAACACGGACATGGACACGGATACGGATACGGACACGGACACGGGGACATGGGAATTCTAAAAAAATGGGGATACGGACATGGCGAGGGACACGCCACGTGTATATTTATATATTTATTTATTATATATGTATATTAAATTTTTTTTAGAAAATGAAGCAGCACCAGAAAGTTCTGTCAACTGATGAGGAGGAGGAGATCTATATAGATGGTCAAATTGCACTTTTTTACCCTAAGTTTTGATTAATTATAAATTTACACCATAAAGTTTAAAAAAAATTCAATTTTACCCCTGCCGTGTCCCCATCCGTGTCCCCGCCGTGTCCCCCTCCAAAAATTCAAAATACCCGTGTCCCCATCCACGTGGCGTGTCCGGACACGTGTCCCGCCGTGTCCCCGTGTCCGGACACTGCGATACGGGTACCCCTAGAGGTGTCGGTGCTTCGTAGGCAGCATCAATGGAGATCCATCAGTAGAATCCGAAAGGCAGCAAGCCCTTGCGTAGAATCCGATCGAAAATCAAGTAACTCGATTTGTTTGGTTCGAAATCGGGTAAGCCTTTCACCAACCCGATCTAACCCAGTAAACTTCCCACCTTTTTTTTTTTGTTTTCCAATTCTTCGTTTGTGGAGCAGGTGTAGCATGTGGTGTTTGGTAATTGAGATTGGGATAGGGGAAAATAAGAAATATGAAAGGAAGAAGATGAGTGAGAGGAGAGAGTGGGAATTGGAATTGGGAGAACCCTCATCCAGTAAGGATGCAAATCCTAAAATAAAAAGAACTAACAGAGGAAGGCAGATAAGCATAGGAGAATTTGTTCGGTGAACAAATAAAAACCTCATTCACAGAGGAGTGGAGATGGTTTTTCTTACTTCAGGAAGAAGAGATGAACTCCTAGGGAGAGGACTTATGTTGGTTTCTTTTTTCATTTTCCATCAGCCCTCTAACGTTTTTCTCGACCGTTAAGGCGTTAACGTCCAAGTCAGCAATTTCCGTTATCAATTGGACAGATTTGGACGGTGGGGTGTAAATTGATTAACGGAGTAATAGTTTGGCAGTGCAATTGAAGTTTGTGGAAGTTCAAGAGTGTCTGAGACATTGAGGTCAAAGTTTGGGGTTTTTTTGAAATTTTCCCAAAGATATTAGAATTCAATATCTTTAATCAGGTTGAATTGTTGATGCCTCGCAATACCGATAGCAATTGCCTGCATAGCGATAGCAAATTGCCTCTTCACCCTAGATCTATGATTATTTGTGTGTGACTAGCAATTGGCCACTGACATCAAAATAAGTCAATGACTTGTTCTGCACAATTTGATTGCTAACTGAACCCATGAATTAGTGTCTTCAACTATCAACTCAAAAATTGTCATGACCTTGCTTAGTTGCTCATCACCAATGAAGGTTTTGTCCATCTCTAAAATATTTTTGTCTAATAAGTATTTAAGTTATCAAAATACCCCATAGTTTAAAGAATAAAAAGGAATATTATGATGGGTTTCAATTTAAAAACCCACTTGGTGCATTATTGTCTAGAAACTGAACCTAGAGCCGGTTTTTTATCTTTCCTAATGGTGCCCAGCCCCAGCCAATGTAAAAGTGTGAATGATGACTTATCTAACACATACCATCATACTCCAGTCAAAATAATGTCCAAAACTCTATAATAGTTCCTATAAACTCTATAGCCATACTCAACAAATTGTTTCCAAACAACTTATCCTACACAAACCCTTTTTCTTCTTATCTAAACTTAATGCTCCAAACCACAAATCAATTTTTGTCAGTCAGGAAAGTAGCGGGGACACATAATTATGAAGCAACACTATTCCATTAAAACTTGGTGTTGATATCAGAAATAGTTGGAAAGCCGGTAAACGTACAACCCAAGTGTAACATGAAACCCCTACATTCCAACTCATTGCTGCTGATTCAACCAAACGTAGTATATTGCACTCTATCATCTCAAAATTTAAGCAATCCACATCAAGAGCAAGGGAAAAGAGAAAAAAAAAAAAAAAAGATCAAAGGCATGTTCGAAAAAAGGCTACTTTCAAGCTGAATTCAATTGAGTTTTCTAGAAACCGGATGATCTTACAGTATCACTAGTTCTTTGATTAGTTTTCTATAAACTTTTATTTGTTTTACTGCTGAAGGTAAAGTCTAGCTTCCTACAAAGGATCCTAGTCATGGACTCATAGTCAGTATACTAGTCCTAGTCTTGGTCCTAGTCCTCATTTGTATTCAAAACTGAGGCTTATTAGGTGATGCATTCGCAACAAGATGTGATGCAAAGGATATCCTAGGTGAGAATAGTTGCACGAAGCGGGAGCGGAGGCTGGGGAGCGGAGGTACCTAGAAGCTCCCGAGGTTGGGAGCGCCGATGTTTATATATATATATGCTTAATTTGAAAACATAATTAGTTATCAACTGTTCCTTGCACTTTTTTTTTTTATTAACTCTTTTTTTTATCCGATTATGAACTCTGTAGGTTGTTAAACCTACAAAGGCAGCTGTGGTCCACAGCTCCATTATAATAATGCCTTGAAAGTATTCCAATTTGGAAATTGACCAACCATTTGACTGGATGGTGGAGCAGATTTTAATACTCCATAAATAATGTACAAGTAGTGGGGACCACCAATTTTTAATGAGACTTAAACTTGTACTAGACCAGCCAACAGTTTTGAAAACCATTTACCACCGAAAAGTACAACTTGGAACAGAGCAGTGGGGACCCACGCATTCTTCTTCTTCTTTATTTCGTCTTTTCACTTTCTTTCTTTTTCTTTGTATGCGAACCAGAAAAGGCTCCAGTTCAAAAAAAAAAAAACCAGAAAGGGCAAACACTTCGTCATCCTCCTCTTTCTTCTTCCTTTTCGAACCAGAAGCTCCCATCCCTCCGAGGAGCGCGATCCCGTCTCCATGGGAACGCGTTCCCATCGCGTTTCTGAGCAAGAAACGCCGAATCGCGTTTCTCGGCCGGGAGCGGCATCAAAACTGGCTTTTCCGGCAACTAAACTGAGATGCCAAGAATTTTCATGTTTCGTCATCTTGTCCACAAAGTACTGCGATTTAAAGCCTCTAAAAAAACCAAGAACTAGATTTGAACTGCTTTCATTCTACTTTTAACCTTCGATTGGTCAAGCCTAAACCATCCTACTCCAACCGTACGACAATGGCAAATCAAAAACTCAGAATCTATAGTATTATTGATCTAGGGCACCATTCAAAGCACCCATAACAGCCATAGAAAGTGCCACAATGTCTTATGCCACAACCCTTGGCCTGTACTAACCCTTCGGACCTCTATTTTTAAAACCTTTTAGCAACAAAAACACACTAAATCAATCCCAAAAATCTTAGTTATCCACTCTATACATCTGTTGCGCTCATTGCTGAGAGTAGTTCCCCACGCATCCAACATCCCCGCAAAAAATACTAACTCATGCTAGAATCATTCAGCGTAAAAACTTTACATGTTGTCACCTAAAAAACATAAGAGAACCAAAATGAACAAGATAACAAAACTGGACCTCAAGGCTTCATTATAGAACATGGATTTCTACGGAAGGGACAAACAATCACATTGTTAATTACGGATATGACGTGGGCTAGGTGACTCGGTCAAAAAAAAAGAGGGAGAAATGAACCACACACAAATTAAAAGCAAATCAAAGAAACACAAGAAAGGGTGTCTTGGGCAACAAATGTCAGATTTAGACTGAAAAAATGCCACCCCATTTGTTTATGCTTCAGCTGCTGCTTCCCCCAATGAAAAGATGGCAGAGTATTTTGATTATTATATAATCTGGCTTTTAAGTCATCAAGATCTCAACCAAAGAGGAAAGGATTACCTTGCCACAGACTGGACAGCTTTCACTTCTCTCCATCCACTCATATATGCAACCGAGATGGAAATGATGGGAACACTTTGTAATTATCTTGGGGTTTTCTGTAGTATATTCTGCATAAAGAGTGCATGAAAAAAGATTGGAATAGCGATTCTACAAACCAAAACTATATTTGACATCACCAATTCAGCATCAAGGCTCTTTGATTTGTCGTCACCATAGTTTCCAGAATTCCGGCTAAAAAACGAGCAGGCATGATCTTGGGTTGAAAGTTAAAACTCAAAAAGTGGCAAACTAACCCGGAAGTTGTGGGTAGGCAATAATAGCAAAATAATTGTCAGAAACAAAAAAGAAAGTAAAAGGAAAGCATACCCAGCATGATAAGCATTACCTCTTACAACACTATCAAAATATACAAAATTGCAAAGACACACAAGATAGGCCCTTATACTCGATTAAGATAATGAAAGAAGTAAAAGAAGAGCAAAAGATGTTTCCCAAATTTTGGAATTGAATGGATAACACACATAACCAGCGCATCTAGAATCCCTTTAACACATGTAACCTTTAGAAATTGGATCTGGTTTCCAATTAACGCAAGCAACACAACTACCAATCAAATCAAACATTGTACAAAAAGCAAGGCAGCTGTTTGATCTATAGTATGTTAACCTAACAACTGCAAGGCTCACACTAAAAACAAATATAACAAATAGACTTATTTCACCTTCAAGGCATGTTGGGCAGACATCTTCATCATCTGAAGGAGAATAAATATGCGCCACTCCAGTTGTTGCTTTAGTTGCTGAGGGCTTGAATGAAGACATGGTTTGGTATTCCTTTAATCCTTCTTCGCATGTAGATTGATACCACTTGTCTCCAGTATTCAGGGGTACTGAATCCACATCGGTATCACTTCTTAGTGGTTCAGTTTCCTCTTGTAAATGACTTGATCCCTTCTCCCGTCTCGAGACCAGTCCGTCTCGTTGTAAGAGGACATATCGAGGATCAGCATCATAAGGCAAAGGCCTTGGGGGCGAACGGTACATATCAGAAAGAGAGTTGTCAAATGACGTTGTAGAAGTCAAAGAAGCAGTCCCCTGAATGGTTGAAGGGATGGCGTGTTCTTCCCCTCTACGAAATAGCGATGTATACTACCAACAAAAAGAGAAAAATGAACAGAAGATGTTGAAATTTCAAGTGGGCAAATGCAGAAGTTAATTTCTTTTATGAAGCTTTATAGTTCCCCCACATCAAATTGTAGTTGGTTTCACTTAATTGGTCCGTTAAATGTTTAGTTCCAAATACTTGGATCCTCATGTTGCTATTCCTTATCTACAAAATATGAGCAACAAGTGCGGAAAGAAGTACCTAAAACACTTTCTGTGCAAACAAACCCCGAAGTTGTCATATCAGGAGTAGTAGGTTCCTATGATGAGGAACCAAGGAATGCCACTATAAGCTAACTTTTAAATACCCAACATGAAGAAAACCCAGCAGAATGAGAGGTCAAAACAAAAAGGGGCACATATTGCTCATGAAGATACAATACAGTAGGATGGCTTTATTTTTCCTTCCGTTTTATTTTGGGAGGAGAAGGGAGTCATGGCCTCATGGGTTTTTCTCTGTCTTTCATCTTCTGTCGTTTTCAGCTGATGGTCTTCAACTCTTCATTCCTCCAAAGAAGTTCCAATTGTAGTCAAACAACTAAATACTTTCCAATAGCAAAAACCCACTACTCAATCCCTGAAATTGCCAGAGTCAAAAGCACTGCTGTGCAATCTCTACTCCCATTCAATATGTGTTTCATTACTTTCCTCTCCGTTTTCCTTCACAGAGGCGAGAGTGCGAGACTAAAACTATGATACTGTATGTTCTTCAAGCACTTCAATGGATACAAAACAGCTAATTATCTTACGGTGGCTTGGTTAGCCGAATTAAAAATATCCGACTTCCAAGTCCAACAGCCATAAAAATGTAGATCATTAAACATGTAGTGAATTTACTTCCAAATTCCAAGTGGTATCATCTAAGCAAATAGTTGAATCTAAATTTGTGAAATCAGAATTTGTCATTTCTTTCTAATGGTTAAATGAAGATGGAATGAACTCGGAGCTTTCTAAGTGGAACCAGCATTATTTAGAGTGGGGTATTACATGTGTTGGACCAAAAGATTATGATTCAGGTAATGCCAGAAGTACAACACTAAATGAAACACGAGAAGGTAAACAGCAATAAGAGCAGTAAAACATACCACATGGGAGAAATTCTGTATAAAGCAACGAAGGCATAAACAGTTTCTATAAACTGAACTGTTTGGATTGACATAATCTTCGCAATCCTCTCGCACACAACAGCAAACAGCACCCATAATACCAGCCTGATAAGTCTTTGTCCCTTGAAATTCTCCACAAGTCCTCCGATCTCATCAGCAAACCCGAAAGTGCCAAGCCTTCACCTCAAAAAAACAACTCATCTGGCAATAGAAAGATGAAGATAATGAGAGAGGATGCTAAGCTCACAAAGTTTCTCCGATTCTGTGAACCAGTACCCTCTCTTACTTAGAGACAAAAGTCCGAACCCCTTTCTAATCACCTGAGAATTATAAATAGAAAATTGTAAGAAGAAGCATGGCAAGATAAACCAAAGCTATCGACAAAGCAAGCGAATGAAAATTATCAAATTGGATTTGCTATCTGCAAATCCAATCCCATGAACTTTGGAAACAAGCAATCTACAGGTAATCCAAGAACAGGGGACAATTTTAAGACAAATATGAGGGTTTTCTTTTTTTTGCTAAGCAAGCAGCTGCAAATTATCATTGATTATCCCATATCCAAAAGACAATCAATACAGAACATCCTCAACATTATTTGTTATGCATCAAATTCAAATAGCTCGAAAACTGAAATACTACATGCTCAAATCATTCCGCGCATCAAATTTATATCAAATTTTCCAGACAAAAGAAGATTCCTTTCCAGGCCCTTGGGCATTGATAAAAGGGGACACTTTACTCTAAACTCGCAAATAATGGAGAATTCCAGAATGATTACAGTTCTTTAGCAAATCATGCAGCAACAAACCCATTTCTGTTAAACACATTAAATTACCCAAAACTGGAACTTTAAAAAGAACCACTTCCTCCAAAAGGGGATGCCTCTCCTCTAAACCGACATAAGAACATTAAAAAATTATGTCAAATTTTTAAGTAAGTACAGCTATTCCGACAATTACCCAATAAAAAAAAATCAACAAACCCATTTTAGATTGCACATAGATAACCCAAAGGCAAAAACTGGAATTTCAACAAGAACCACGTCGGACAAAAGATCTACCAGAAATACAAATTCATCAATTAAACAAAGCAGACCCATTTTAGATTATTAGATCAAACAACGATCCGAACCTTCTAATCCCCTATCATAAACAAAAGAAACGAGAAATATGTAAATAGGTTAGGTAAGGAAAGTACCTTGAGAGTTGCAAGTGAGGGAAAAGAAAAGGCAGAAAATATTCGATTCGCAGAAGGAAGAGAGAGAGGGGGCTAGATATCCCAAATCAGATGGTCCGGATTATAGAAATGGGATGAAGAGAGTTGGATTGATGGATTCTTTGGGCGTGAATAGCTATGAAAGCGCGGAATTAAAGCGACCTTTCCCTCTGGTTGTGGTGGGTGACAGAATAATCAATTTGCCAAGCATAGAAAAAGTGTTAAAAGGAACATACATAGGAGTACTAGTTTTTCTTGTTTTAACACTGTTTGGTAGCGAGAAAACAAAGTTATCTCGTGTGATTAATGTATGAAATAGGGCCGCAAAAGTGCAGTTCAAAAAATACTCCCGTCCCAAATTGCTGAACCTTTTTTTTATTTTGGGATGTTCTAAAATATAAATCTCATTTCTAAAATCATCCATCAAAATAGGGCCACTTTCCAGTTTTACCCTTAAAATATATTTTCGTCATCTCAATTGGTTTGTTCATTATCTTTTATTTCATAATGATTTTTATGATTTTGAAAATTTTGTATAATAAAACTAATTAGTATCTATCAAGCAAGATTCATATTGTATATGTTTTGAGCTTCATATAAAAAATTAGCCTCACAAAATTGGTCATATTAATATCTACTGGATTTAAGAGCAAAACAGAAAAAACAATACAAAGTATTTACATCCCTTAATAAATTTGATTCCTCAAAAGGGTCTAGCAAATTGGGACTGAGGGAGTAAATAAATAAATAAATAAGAGGACCGTCAAAAGTGTCAGTTTTTTAGTAACATCTAAGAAATCTAATGTTGCCAATGGAACAATAGCGGAGTGACATATTTAGGGGGTGTTTGGTAATGTTTTTGTTTCTTGTTGTTTTGTTTTTCTTTTCAATTTTTTTCAAAACTAAAAACAAAAATGTGTTTGGTAAGTTATTTACGTTTTGTGTTTAATAAAAACATTTTCAAAATTTCTGAAAATTTTCGAAACACAAAAAGGTGATTTGCTTTGTTTTTAAAACAGTGTCGTTTAAAAACAAAAAACAAAAAACAGAAAATTTATTACCAAACATGTTTTTTTGTTTTTGTTTTTATAAACAATAAACTCTACTTTTAATTTTTTAGAAACAAAAAACAGAAAACAAAAACGTTACCAAACGGTCCCTTAGTAATTTAATATATTTTCATTCATGTCCTTAGGTTCAAGTCCGAAGATCTGATTTTATCAAAGAAGAAAATTTGATAAAATCACATTATCAAAAAAAAATTCTCACTTGATAAAATCTTATGCTGATTTTATCAAAATCAAGTGGAAAACTGGGACATTGTATGTGAGGTTGAGAACAAAAATTCCCGATGAAGATCGAAGCCAGAATCTCATAAGGGAAAATCTTAATTTCGGGTAAAAGTAACTAACATCAAACCCGTGCTATGCACATGGCTGATCCAAGTGCACATGCTTAATCAAAATTCAAATCAAACAAAATTCGACATACTTTAAATTGTTTCAATTCATGAAGCATTCATCACATCTACCCACAATCCAATAGAAGTAAACTAAACAAATATCTCTGAAACTTAACCCAATAACTAAAATTGTCTTAGTGAAATTCCCAATGCCTTTCTAAAGTTGTCATCACGATGATTCCAATGATGCTTTGTCATTTCTCGATATTCTTACATATGATTATAAGAACAATAATTATAATCATCACAAAACATGTCAAAATTCTGTTAAAATATCAACGAAGAAAAACTCACATCCAACTTACTGTGAGATCCAAAATGCCTTCATCTATCAAACAAAACATTAATCAGGAAGAACCCATTGATCCTCTGCCATCCCTCCTTCCTACATGTATAAGATAAAAAAAAAAATTAAATTCATGACATATTAGGCAACCATCAATTTGTATTTATAATCATCTGACAATGAAAACAGATGTATCTATTACCTTTGAAAAGGTGCAAACATTCTTCTAACCAGTCTACTTTTAACATGAATGTCACCACAGGAGTTCATTGTTTATGACGTATAGGTTTCGAAGCAGGTATAATGAATACATATGCGCCATCATGATATTGAGAAATGTACTTTCGTAGAACGTTGACCCCATTATTCTGTTAAAACAATACAAAGTAAGGTATTGATATAGTTATGCACTACAATTTAGATTTAGCCGTTTGGTATTTTACGTGTGACATTATTTTTTTCAAATAGGACGGTAAACATCGGAAGATAAATTCTGCATTGAATATTAGCAAATAATTACAAACCAAATTAAATATGATAATTACAAACTAAAATATTACGTAGTACAAATTAAATTTTAAGCTTCATTAAAGGAAATTGATAATAGCACTCCAAAAATTGATGGAGGGGCTCCAAGCTACAGTTGTTTTCCAAAACTACCCTTTTGCAAGTTTCAATTTTACTTTAGGCACTCCAAATTTTTTTTACTTTTCTCCTTT
>JAXBDA010000349.1:0-92110 GCA_036023075.1 Gaultheria prostrata | reverse complement strand
GAAATTATGACCCGCGAATTCATTTAAGTGACTTTCCTTTTTCAGCCGTTGGATCTAATCCAACAGCCACAAACAGAAGCCTGGATTTTTTGCGCATTTTGGCATTAAAACGACGTCGTTTTAATGGCGCACAGCAGGTGCTATGCGGGAGCTGCACAGCAGCATCCCCGCGTCCCGGTTTGGGTGTCAAGAGACTCAAGAGTCAAGATTCAGATTTTAAATTATTATTTGATCATTATTTCTATTTTTTTTAATTGTTATCGTTATTTTTAATTTTTATTCTCATTTCTCTTTAATTATTATTTCTATTTTTAATTATTTCTCTCATTTCTCTTTCCACTCAAAACCCAAATCTCAAATCCAAAACCCAAATCGAACATAACCTTATCGTGGGAAATGATCCGGAATACAATGCGGCAGTGATTTAGGAATACTAAATAATCACTTTTCACGCAAAATAAATAAAAAAGAGTAATTATAGAGCATCTTCAATGAGACAAGTCAAATCTAATGTGGAGCTTCACTTGTCAAAATTGAAATCATAACTCTCTGTTTTTTTTAAAGGTAACCCCCTATAACCTTACTTGGATTTGAAACAACCAATTTACTTCAGAACAGGCATCATATCTTAAAGATTAAAGTGACATTTTGGATTACTAGAAATATATAGCATTTCATTTAAGTTTTTTTTGTTTTTAATCCTGAAAGTATAAATTTGAAACCTAAGTTAGAGGAACAATGTTATTAGTGTCAAATTTGAAGGTATTAAATTGACACGACAACTTTTTAAAAAGATTGACATCTCCAAATTTGAAGCAAATGTTGGAGATTAGAGCATGTACAATGAGAGTAAGTCCTATATGGAGGCTCACTTGTCAAAATTGACACTATAACACTACCTTACCTTCAGAATTTTATTCTTAATTAGACGAGATAATTTCAAATTAGCAGTTAGGGATGTGCATGGGTCAGGTTGGGTGGGTGTAGGATTTTTTTTTTCAATCAAAAGCAAAATGTTAGGCAGAAAACAAAAGAGAAAAAAAGGAAAAAAGAAGAAGATATATCCAATGAAATATTGGATAGAACCAAGGAAACAAACATGCTTTGGAACCTAACCATAACAGAAGAACAAAGCAAAATCAACTCCAAGTTGGAGACATAACAACAGCAACAGAGCAACAACA
Source organism: Gaultheria prostrata (assembly GCA_036023075.1). Classification (NCBI taxonomy): domain Eukaryota; kingdom Viridiplantae; phylum Streptophyta; class Magnoliopsida; order Ericales; family Ericaceae; genus Gaultheria; species Gaultheria prostrata. The sequence goes on along the minus strand of JAXBDA010000349.1, from coordinate 90,926 downwards.
GCGACTGATGCGAGCAATATAGCAGAGCATTCATAAGGACATCAAACAAATTGGAGATATTTCTCATGCATCTCCTCCTCACGCTCTTAAGTAACTTCTTCAACCACATATTAATTAATATTGCACTACTACACTTTAACCAAATCGAATTGTTTTAATCCTTAGTTCATTCTCTTATGTATCAAGAATCCCTACAGTTTTTTGTTTTTTTTGTGTTCATCATCGTTTAGGTTAAGCTCATCACCCTATGAAACATATGAACCATGCACATACTTATTTTGACATTGATAGATATCTGAAAAGCATTGTGAATTCTAGCTAAACTAGACAACAATGCCAAATATGCCACTAACCAATCTTAGCAAAAACCTAAAACGGCCCAATATTACGAGGGTTACCTTTCATTTTTGCCAACCTAAATAAGCAAGTGAACAATCTGGGCTTGACTCATTTGATGTGTCAAATCATTTAGATCTAAATGCAATAAGTCACAAATAATAATTGTTGCGGTCGAGCTCCGGTGTTCAAGATTTGGTGCACTACACTGATGGTTCATTTAACTAGGACTTCGATTCCAACCCAATTTTGCCTCTAAAAGTGTCGGAAATTTCGTCCTAACCAACTTTCAAATACGACAGGCCTAGACTGAGCCGAGGATAAGTCATTAAATTTCAACTTACGTCCACCCCCTCATAATAGTTGCACTGCTCTAAACAATTCAAAGTGTTCTTTTTGGTCCTTATCAATCACTAGCCTAGGTTGGAATGCGAAGTTGGGAACCTTGCAAAATATTTGGCAATATTGAGTGCCAAAATGAAACTTTACAACTTTCAAGGGGGCAAAGTGATAAATAGACTCGCAAAATTACCCAATTACTACTATATGCTTCTTCCAAGTTCCAAGCCCTTCTCATCTTCAGTTTTTTCCTGTGAAATCTCTCTCTCTCTCTCTCTCTCTCTCTCTCTCTCTCTCACACACACACACACTTGTCGAAGATGAACGCTAAAACCGATAAGCTCGTGAGAAGGACAACCATGGTGGCCACCGCAACTGTTACTTATTTCCTTCTCACAGCTGACTACGGTCCCGAACCCAATGTCCTCGATCCTGTAAGTATACAATCGTAGTCTCATTTTTCTATTTCACTCGTATACTTATATGTGTGTTTATTATGTTCTTTACTTCTTGAAGTTCCTGGAGTAACATACGACTTAGTCTAGGTTAGCGAGTCTAATCGAGCCGGATAATATCAGGTTCGGGCTTGACTGGTTTATTAAACGAGCCTGAATTGAGGCTCAAGTTCGGTTCTAATACACCAGTCAAACTCGAACGAGCTGATACCAAGCTGAAGCATCGAACAGTTCACGAGTGACCCAGTTCATTTGCAGACCCAGTTGTATGTGTTAATTAGTACTTTTGGTGTGGAAATTCCTTACAAATTTCCGTATATGTGATCACATGTCTATCCTTTTTTATACAAATATGCGTGGTGCAACTTATTTATGCCAATTTGAGGTTTCTCACATAAAACATGCAGCAACATGGATATAATGAAATACTTTCAATTCCTATCGCACTATCCTTTGTTTCTGGGTTAACTTTAGCATAAGTATTCCATAAAAAGACAATTTTAGAGCAGCATAAAACTATGGAGATTATTGCTCTTTAAATGTTACACACATGATATGGATGGCACAATCAATACGAAAATATTAAGGGCATGGTACTAAGGAAATAAATATTGAAATGGCAAAAGGTACCTCATTAAGGTTAATTGGGCACCTTCTTGTGCGCATTAGGTGAAACTAAGCTCTCTACATAGATGTCTGCTTGGTGAAAATCTTGAATGCCATAAATTAAGGATGCTTGGGTGTATGGTTTACGAGATCATAAAGGACAAATACCCCATTAAGATTCACCAAGATCCCACCATCCTTCATATACCATAATGGTCTTGAGCACCAAATAGGTAGGTGATCTGGCAAGTATGGCATACCAGCCAATTTAGTCCATGACTCTTTCCTGCCATATTCATTCATCACCCACACATCAAAGGAAAGATCATACTCACAAACAACACAGAGGCATCCTCTCAAAGTCTGACAGACACCAATGCAAACTCCTTCCCATAATTAGGGTGCGGAATTTCCTTGTATGTTACCTTCCCTAAATCAAGGGCTATGATAACTCTAGAGTTATCACTGAGATATGTAGCGGCCCAATGGATTGATCCATTTACGTGCTTACTTGATTCCATAGTCTGAGACATAATCACATTGCTAGGGAAACCTTCAATCCTCCTCCATGAATCAGTTTTTAAGGAATAAACCTTGACTTCGAGTTGACCTTTAGTGTAAGCAACTCTTATCACCTTGTAATCATCATTGAAGGAGTCATATCCAAATCCATAAGAAACCCCAAAATTGGCTCCTTCAAAATACGGCAAAATGTGGCTTTCTCTAGTTGACGGATTCCATAGATGAAAATTGTCAACCGAGTTTTTATAATAGTAAATACATACCAGCCCATTGCATGAGCCCACAATATCAACACCCCGTTGCAGAGTCTTGTATGGGTAATAGAGATCCACCGCACATCCATATGGCTCATGAAAAATCGAGTGTAAAGAACGTGATTTGAGATCATGATACCTGTAGCGTATGATGACCCTCCAATGGTTAATGTTGTCATCCTTGGTCGCAAGACTGAGGTGCCTTTTCACAAATTGAGGCTCATGTATTATCGTGCACCAAGATTTGCAAACGCTTCTAAACCGAACCAATGTCTTGACGGGTAATCGCAATAGAATCTCAATGATGAGTTCCTGAGGGAGTACAGGCAATTTGAGCAATTCTTCATATCGCGTGATTTCTAGTTGTTTTTTTGGAGATTGTTTAGGACATTGTTGGGCTGTTGAAGGGCCACTTTCGGCGGCCATGAATTAGGACGATAAGGGGTAGCGGAGGTTATAGTTGATTTGGGGATTTAGGGTTTCATTCTGAGATGGTGAATAGGAAGGGAAATAATCAGAAGTGCAAGGAAAGTGAAACCGGAGTGTGTGCGATATGGGTTTAAATGCTTTGGTAACATTTCCACGAAACGGCACCTGGAAGCGACCATATTAATTGAAGGCCCTCGCTGTCCACTAAACATACACACACTTGTTGCCCGCATTTAAGTCCATATGCGGGGAGTTGGCTTGGTTCCTTTATTGCTTCTTATCAGAGCAGGTTCCACCAATGACAATATTGTTCCAAATCATAGAGAAATAGATAGAAAGGCAAGATACATTTTAAGAACAAGTATTTCTAAGTTTGCCATGACTCTATGTTTAAGAAAAACAACTAATGTCTAGTACTAAAATATAGAAAGCTTTACAACTGAGCAATTAGAAGAGTGGTGTGGTATACATGTGGCTCCCCATGTGGCATTCCTAGTCATTGACATATCCAACATCGTGAATCCAAGTGTCAACCTCATGAGGTGACACATGTTCCAATGCTGAATTTCTAGATGCTACATTCAGGGATCATAGACACACATGCACTGCCTTGGCATCAAGCCTATAGATTAAGGACTCTCTCAAGTCATCTCCAATGGCTCGACCACCACAAGCTAGCGCACCCATTTGGTATAGGTTGAGCTCCCTCAACTCGAGCCGCCACCTTCTATACTTTTACACATTCTGCCTTATTGGTGATGCAAATAATTGCACACCAAAAGTGTCCACCTCTTGGTTAGTCCTCCACGTAAATCCCAAAATACCAATGCCTACCCTATATCCGGGTATGCCGTGTTACATGGTAACTCACAATCTTAGCTTGGCTCACCAAGTGATCTCTACATCCAAGCAAACATTACTAAAAGTTTATAAAAAAAAAAAAAGGTTGGAAGCAGGGCCTAGGAACCCCTCTGGAGTGGTACCTCGGTCATCGAGCCTCTAAACTCTAAATGACTTATGAATCTTCTTGGAATCACTAGGGAACTTGTGGCTTGGAGAATAGAGTTATGATACTTAGAGCATCTCCACCCAATGCTTCAAAAATCTTCATTCTGAATAACCAAAATATTATATTTAACCAAAAAAGTGATTTCTAATCATCATTCTTCATTTCTTCAAAATTCCATCCATTTCTCTCCAAACCTAAACTTTTCCTTCAAAATTTTAAATTTGAATTTTTTAGAAAAATTTATTAGATATAATGATGTATTTTAAAGGTATTGTGAATCTCTTTCTAATTATATTGATTTTGTAATAAATAAATTGTAATATAGCTTCTTATAGAATTTTAAAGTTGGAAAATGAAATGGTGAAGGTTCTTCATTTGGTGGGGATGATTCTTCATATTTGGTGAACAAAAAATGGTTCTTCAAATTGAAGAACAAAAATGAAGTATAGTTAAAGCAAGGAAATTCTTCTAAATGAAGATTTGAAGAACAAAATGAAGAAATGAGCCTCGTCGTCTCCACCCTTGAGGGATTTACACCTTGATTGATAGTAGGGAGAGCCTCCTCAAGAATACATATCCAGTCATTGACAAATGTTAGACACTGAGGCTTGTGAGCACAACTAACACCACGTGTTGCCTTTACAATGTTTCATGTGGCAAGCCCACCAAGCTCAATACACCTCGCTAGTAGGTCGTAAGGAAGAATGTTTAAGCATAACAAGAATCAAAGAAAGCGGAGACATTAACGAGGAAAATTATGTCATTTGATTGCACAAAATGTGTTTTTACAAAAGCATAACTGTACTGCAAGTCAATGTAAAGAAAAGGAAAAAACACTAATAAGTACTATGTAATAACCTAATAGAGAGGAGAGAGATACTCCCAAGTCTACCTACTATAAGCATACTTATTCCTTGCTGCAATTTGTTACACAGTCTTGGGTAGAACTCAACCCCAAAGCTAGCTTATGAAGTGAGGGTGCCCTCACGCTTATATATTTCATATTACTTTGGTACCCAGGCGATGTTGGACTTTGCTTCACACCCTCCCGCACGCACAGCGTGCTCATTCGGCAGCACCTGCCGCGTGCAGGCGAGAGACACACACCCTACCCAACTCTGATACCATGTTATACGATCTTGGGTAGAACTTAAGCCCAAAAGCTAGCTTATGAAGTGAGGGTGTCCTTACGCTTATATATTTCATATTACTTTGGTACCCAGACGATGTGGGACTTCGCTTCACATTTGTTAGAACCTCCAAAATATTTGAAGTTACAATGCTTGGTAGATTAAAATAATTTACAAATAGTGGGGCCAAGTACATGACCTTCCGTTCAAAAAAAGTACATGACCTGCGCGTCCTTAAAAATAAAAACAAAAGCAAAAGGTGGTCAAATCCTTTGTCAAACTCTGAAGTTCTCTCTCTCTCTCTCGGCCTCCCTTAGAAGAGAGCCTTAGCTTTTAACTCTTCCACCTCTAGTTTTCTAGGCAAACTAGTGCCAACAGTATAACCAAAGGGCTCTATTCCAGCTAACTCACCTACTGCCATCCACATTTTACAAAGAATAGTCATTCCATAATAAAATATTAAGCTCCGAACCCATAAATGACCAAGTGTCTAACAGTTGGAAAAGCAGTAAATACTAGTCATTTGGTAAAAGAATGAGAATCAAAATAAGTACATAATGTAGGAGGTGAGGGTTACATATTTGAAAAGACTACATAGATATTAGGTTTGAATGAAAGGAAGGCTGCAGAAAAAGACGGAAGAAAAGGAAGAGTTTACACCCAAACTCACTTAGGGAGGAGGAGTTAAAGGAAAAAAAATGTCCGAAGTACGGAACTTCTAGATTTTCATAATGCTTTAAGCCAAACCTCCATTTGGACTTCGAAAAGAAACTATGAAAGGGTAGATTCAGAAAAAAAGAACTGATGTTTAGGGGGAATGGTTCAGAAAAAAAGAACTGATGTTTAGGGTTCCCAGATTTTCCATCTTAATCATCATTTTGAACCTAAATGCGTACAGTGGATAAATGGCAAGATTGTTCTAGGTAAAAGTGGTAATCACTAAAGCAATGCGCGAACAACGAATGATAAAGCTAACCAAGAAAGGGTGGGGGTAAAAATTGTGCTTATCAACTAGATAGCTTGGGAACCCTACAGAATAAAGAAAGTTCCATGCATAGGATACATAAATATGTAAGGATTTAGTAAAACAATAGACCTAAGGTAAAATGAAACTTGATATCAATGAAGCTAGTAGTGATAGAATCTGGTTTCTTAACCTCAGGTGAAATGCTTAATTAACATTTTGCCCTTTAGAAAGCAAGTTCATTCAATACAGTACATGTGGTAATAAAAAATTAGGAAGCTTTAGCAGATGCAAAAAGATCTTACATTCGAAAGAACACAAAAACGTAGACAGTGGGACAGTCGGTCGAACTACTACCATTGACAAGGAAACTGTTATTGAAAGGCATCAAAATGCAACTCTTCTACATTCACAAGTACATATAGACAAAACCAACAACACAGATGATACGATCGAAGTTAGAGGAAAAAGAACACTAAAAGTTGCACAAATGATGTCTTCATTTTGTTTATTTTGGTTGCAATTTGTGTTCGATGTCTGCTTTGTTTGTATCTTGCAAATTTGAATGCTTCTGCTTAATTTTTATTTTATCGTTTTTTCCTCCATTTTTTTATGCTGGGGTTCTTGTTACTGCTATTAGTGCAATTGTGGAGATGTGCGGCACTTCTTATTTTTAATTTGACAGGGTAGTTCGTCCAAATTTTCCCGATTTTATTCTCTCCCATTGTTGTCCTGAATTTTGTAATGGTTTGTTGACATATTTTTAGCACCTTCCAATCTATTATTCATGTTTCGTTGGTGATAAGTGTGCAATTAGATCAAGAAAAAGAGACGGGATCAACATGGACAGTTGATGAGGTTGTCATGAAAGAGTTTTATAACTATTCTTTTGGCCAGGGGAATGGTAAATGGAAAGAAGAGAGATGTAGTTATTAGATTCTATATTTCACATGAACTTGGTGTAGACTGCGCTGGTGTATAAGCATCATCTGCCATTAGAGCTTCTGAAAGCAATTTTTTGTTACATACTAAACCAACAATGATGTAAAAATTAGAATGACAATCCAATTCGGGATTTAAGTCAGTTCTACCCACTATATCCCCAGGCAGTCAGTATGTCATTGCCAAATTTGCTGCACCCATTACTCCAGAAGACACACACTACCAATATTCATGGTCCAACCTGTCCACTGCTGGATTGAAATCATTTGATGATTCACAACTCACTTGGTCTTTTGAAATGGGAGTGATTTGAGGGTTAGGAGATTCGCTAAGTTCATGGGAAAAATTCTCTGATACGGCGTAAAGTTAGGATTAGACTGATCTTCAATTTTCACTCTTAACAGTCACCACCTTTCTCTTTGCTTTCAGTTTTTATGAAAAGAACAATTAAGCTGGCCGCTTGGGTAGGCCATTCCGTCAATCTATTTCTTCCATTGGAAGGACCGTGAGTTGATGGTAGTGTGGGTCTTCTGGTTTCCAGTAAACAGCATAATGAATAACAGGTGGGCAAGACCATTTGCAAATGCATTAACAGCAATTGTCGAGAGAATTAGGAGACATAAGGCGCTAATGATGGTTCCATGTCTTATGGGTGAACTTTTACTGTAGATAGATATTCTTAGTTCTTCCATTTCTGCAATCCTTCCATGTCTTATGGGAGGCACACTTTATAGACAGGCCTGTTCCTTCCTAATTGGAAGTATCAAGAATGGATGCAGTACTCAACCCCTCTATTGGTTCAACACTAATGGTTTGTAATTACTGGTTAGCCATTGTTACTTTATAGAGTAGATAGGTAAAGTCTTAAACTAACCCGTTAACAAAAGGTTATTTAAATTAACATGAATACCAGATTTCAACATCATGGACAATGTGTTCAACTTACTCCCATTAGTATGATTTAAGGCTGCTAGTCAGAAAGTATAGGTATGGCTGGGTTCAAGTGCCACTTTGTCTTGCATGCTTTCAAGTGCCACTTTCTCTTGCATGCTTTGCTAGTCATTAGTGAATTTGTATATTTTCCTCCCTCTATTGAGTCAGAAAACATATTAGCTTGTTGACTTGATTCTGAGACTGACGGATTGTCACAAGAAGGTTAGAAAACTGTTTCTTTTGTACTGACTTCCAGCAACATTCAATGGCAGATTAAGAACACAATAAAATCAGCAGAGCGTTCCGTGAAAGAGTTCATCTTTGGACCAGAGAAATGACTTGATAAAAGTGAGACGGGGAAGCTGGCCTCCACCGGTGCAAAGGATCATCCGTAGATTCTCCTATGTCTCACATTGGATGACAGGGCATGTTTTATAAGAAGGTTCTTTAATGCGGAATTGTGTTTTGAACTCAGCAATGTATCTCCTCTTTTGGGAGTATTTTGTATATGCAGACCGTTTGACCTCTTCATGTGAATTTTAGAAGTCAATAGCGTGACAAAGTCTTGAAACATTCAATGGTTGTTTCATTTGCTTGTTTTTCAGATCAAGGATTTATAGAGGGATAGCAACCATATCATACAACTGCAATCTATTGGGCTAGCAAAACATATGGATATACGCTCGTTAATGCAGTCGTAAATTTGAAAGAGAAGAAATAGCTTTCTAAGTTTCGAGTCTCTCTTGATTTAAGTAAAAATTTAAATAAAATTCAATTTGGTATAAGATTCAGGCAAAGATTGAAGTCAATTTTATAAGTTTATTACTTTGACTGTGATTCTAAGTACAAGAATATATACCTAAGGTAAGGGGGAAAAAAACTAGTTTCAAAAAACACTCTCTCCAAGCTTCCCCATCTCACTCTACACTTTTCTAAAACTGGGTTTCTAGCTTGGCTGAGGGATTGCGCCGCCTCCACCTCTCCACCTTCCAAGGCGTCGCCACTGGCGAAGATGTTTAGCTTCGACGACTTTGGAGTCTGTTCAAATGACAAAGCGGCAAATCTAGCTACGATGATGAATTTGGACGGCGAAGACCGGATAAGGGTTGTTTCCCAATTTTTGTTATTTGGTTTTTTCTCTCCTCTTTTTGTGGAGTGTTCTCCTCTTTTATGGATCTTTTGCACCCCTACAGGGTTGTGTACATTAATACTCTGTGGACTTTTTATGTGTTCATTTTCATCAGTTTTGCTACCCAATTTCTACTACCTATGTCTTGACTGACATTATTTCCGCATGTTCTTTTAAACCTGCTTTGCAACAAGTGTTAATTAAGCTTAATGCTCGTGTCTAAGTTTAGGGTTTATAATCTTTTTCCAACGGAAATTCACCCTGTAAAAGTCCATAATACTGATTGAATGAAAAATCTAGGCTGTGTTTGGTTGAGAATTTTGAGAAGAATATTTTTGGAATTTTTTTTGAGATAGTGTTTGGATGGGTTTTTGGAAAAAGTAATAATTAGAGAGAGGTGTAATAATTGGAGAGAGATAGAGAGAGAAATGAAAATAATGATTGGAGAGAGTTGTATGAGTGGAGAGAGAAATGTGATTAATGATTGGATAGATGAGAGATGAAGAAAGAATCTTTTTGAAATTTTTTTTGGAAATGTGAAGTGAACAAGGTGCTAGTTTTTTTTTTTCTTTTCTTTTCAACAAAGGAAAAAGAGTTGCAACAAAATTTCATCAAATACTGAACGGAATAGGCAACCCTGGAGGGCGCTCCCTGTAAGCCGCCCACGTAGGACAGTATTCGAGCCATAAGATATGTTTTCAAAGATTCTGATTTCGTCTCAACACTCTACAAATCCAAAATGATCATTGCCGAGATGAATTCCGAACAGTTGTTTGCCGAGATTAATGGCTCGGATGCGCCCTGGAGGGCTGCCCTCCAGGAACATACGTAGTCAACCTACTGTGACTCACAGGCTGTGACACAAAGTCCTATAATTCCATTCTATTCACCCATTTATTCTGAACAGGTGTAAAAACCTGAATCACAAATTAACCGCCGCTAACTACCCATCCACTCTCTCTCTCTCTCTCTCTATCTCTACTCCTCACTCTCTCTCTCTCTCTATCTCTACTCCTCACTCTCTCTCTCTCTCCACCCAAATCAATGTCCCCTCTCTCTCCTCCCTTCCCCTCCCTCTCTCCTCCACTCCCCCCCCCAACCCTAAACCCTCCCAATGACAAAACCCATCTCACCCCCATTAATCAAACCCACCACCAATTTCTCCCCCTCTTCCCATCCTACCCTCAGAACTCTCTTCAAATCACACCAACACCCTCCTGCTTCCACCAAACCCTCCCTCAAGATTCTCTGCTCTCAAAACCCACAATCTCCAACCCCTCCTCCAAACCAAACCCTCAACCTAGTTTCAATCCTCAGCGCAATCCCCAACTGGGCTGATACCATAAAAGAGAGGGGCATGAGGCAGAACCGAACCTTATACAGCCACGAAACCTGGGTCCAGCACAGAAGCTCTTACCGTCACATCAGGCATTTCCTTTCGAGCCTCTCGTCGCGGGTGATTCTCTCACTTATTCCTCCGGTAATCGCTTTCACTTCGTTCGCCGTGTTAATATCCGGTTACAATTCGGCTGTTTTTGTGCATTGGTTGCCGGAGTTTTTCCCTACTTTGAGAGCGTCGTCGTTGCCGTACCAGTTGACGGCGCCTGCGTTGGCGCTGTTGCTGGTGTTTAGGACGGAGGCGTCGTATTCGAGGTTCGAGGAAGGGAGGAAGGCTTGGACTAAGGTGGTTGCTGGGACTAATGATTTTGCTAGGCAAGTGATTGCCAGTGTGGAAGGGTCCAGTGAGAAGTCTCTGAAGAAGGCGATTTTGCAGTATATCATGGCATTTCCGGTTGCCCTTAAGGTATTTGTCTTTTTGTTTTCCTGAAACTGGTGTGGGTATTTCATAGTATTTCCAAACTGAAACTGGTGTGGGTATTTCATAGTATTTCCAAAACAAGTAGTAAAAATTGTCTATACGAGTATAAATTTATGTGGAGATAAGGGTTACAAAAACAAGTGTTATGTATGGAGTTCTTACTGTACTTGGCGTTGACCAATGATTAACACATGATGGAACCATATTGCTGTTAGCCAAAAAGTTTTCCTTTCTCTAATCTGAAATGGGGAAAAGGGTGAGAAAATGCAGGATTGGGTTTCTCACCAAAATGGTACCAAAAAAATGCATCATTTCTAATGTTTTGTGACACCCTTCGATCAAACCAGGGATGAGATTTCTTTCTTTTCTCGTCATTTCTCACCATCCAAAGGAAAAAAGAAAGAACCTTGGACCAATTAACTTCAACTCGAAGATTCCACTATCTGAATGCCGCTATGGACTCTTCGAGTTGAAGTTAATTGGTCCAAGGTTCTTTCTTTTTTCTTTTTTCCGTTTGTGAAGAAAAAAGGATCAAGGAATTCGGATAATTAATGGCAGAGATAGTCTTAGATGGAATGGCACGAGCATTCAACTAAACTTAAGTGACTGGATAGACTTCAAGGTGTTTTGCAGGGGCTATGCTTAGTGCTTAGATCCCTGATCAACTAGGGAAGTGAAAGCTGAGCTGTTATACTTTAGTGAAACAATTTTAATCTAACTCCATCGTTGCAGAGTTAGTTCAAGTTTATCGACTTATGCTCTAGTTGAAGTTTGTTTAAATTTTATGTGTAAGTTTTTCATTTTCTCGAGGTTCTGTCTTAAGAAGGAGATACTTCTAATATTGTATCTCTACCTTGCATTTCATAGATTATTGCACTCCATGAGTTGTTCAATTCATGATCTAAACATTTGAATGCAGTGCCATTTAATTTATGGCTCAGATATGGAGCGGGACCTTGAAAATTTGCTTGAAGCAGACGATCTAGCAGTAGTTCTCAGTTCTAAGCATCGCCCTCGATGTATTATCGAGTTCATCTCCCAAGGCCTCCAGATGCTACATTTGGAGGAGTCGAAGCGAAATCTGCTGGTAAATGATTTCTTGCATGTATCTATCCTCAAACCCATGTTGATGTTTATAAAGGAACCAAGAGTGTTCCAATTGTTTTCTTTTCACCTTATCCTTTGGATGTTCTATATCAATCTGCAAGTATGGAGCACAGGGAGCAAGGCAACTGCAATTACTGTCATTCTTATTGTCATTTCAATAACATTTTGCAGGAGACAAAAATCTCTTGTTTCCATGAAGGTATCGGTGTTTGTGAACAGCTCATGGGCATACCAATCCCTCTATCATACACGCGCTTGACCTCAAGGTTTTTGGTCCTTTGGCATCTCACTCTTCCCATTATACTATGGGATGATTGCAACTGGATTGTGGTTCCAGCTACTTTCATTAGTGCTGCTTCATTATTCTGCATTGAAGAGGTACCTCTCTCATTCTCTCAGGCGTAAGCATGCTCCGGTAGAAATTGATCAAGCTTTAGTGCTCACTAATTTTGACCTTTAAATTATGCGGCTGAAGCAATTGAAATTTGTTTACAGTTGTATATAGATTTCTGCTTTCGTTCCTTTCAGATGATTTGTCTTAGTACAAAATGTCAAAACAAGAAAGGGAACAAAAGTTTCTTTCACAATAAGTCGAGGGTTAGAAGTTGACTGATCATTTGTGATCCATTTTTTGCAGGTGGGTGTTCTCATTGAGGAGCCCTTTCCAATGCTAGCCCTCGATGAGCTGTGTAAATTGGTTCGCAGCAACATTCAGGAATCAATTGCCGCTGAGAAATTGATTCAAGTGCAACTTAACGCTAAAAGAAAGAGCCCTACAACTGAGCATTCCCCAAATGGTAGGCCGACTTCTTAGATCGACAGAAACACTCGGCTTAAAGCATCTTCAATCTATCCCTGTACTTTGCCTGTACAAGTTTTCCATGCCCGGATGTAATCAGAAGTAGGTATCTTAGTTAGAAGCTTAGACCTGAGTAAATACGAAGTTGTAAAGTTGAATTGGTTTACTCTCGAGGAATTCTAAACCTGGTGCTCATCTGTATGAATATGTTGCTAAATAAAAATGCACCATTCCTTTACTTGACTCGGATGATCAGCTTGAAAGTCGTACAGCCCATTTGGTGAAAAGTGTGCTTTAGCTTTTTATATTTTTACAGACTTTGTGCCAGTGTGTCATGCAGCTATGCGCAAAAAATAAAATAAAATAGACATGTATAAGCATAAATAAGCAGGGAAAAGGAATTCCACAAAGGAGGGGGAGATGAGTTTTGGCATTTAAGCTGCTTTGTGGAGTACCAACTAAAAGTGAAATCGCCATTGCCAAAAGACAACATTGACGACATGTCACCAAACAATTCATTCAGAAAATGGCAATTCAAGTTTTTTTAAGCACTCTTACACTACTAAGGGGGGAGTTTTCTAAAAAAAGGCTAAAAGTGCTAATAATAGTTGACGTATGTGAGGGGAATGACCTGTCTTTGAAATTTGTGTTTAGCCTTTTTTGCACTTTGTGCAGATTTGGGAAACTCCCCTTAAGGCTTACTTGAGTTATTGGCACAAGACAATAGGGTTGAAGGATTCTGTGGTCAACGGGGCTTTCTTGTATATCTTTGAGCCATTGTCCCTTCTCTTCAATGTTGTAGGTGACAGGATTCCTGGTAGCACTAAAAGAATTATTCAGATCGAACCCCCCATTAAGTTCCACAGTTTTTGTAATCTTATCCATTGGTCCAATCATCTCAATCAAAAATATCCCTCCAACAAAACACTTCGGCAAGAGTTTCGTGATGATAAATTTCTCAACCTTAGTCTTTGCCCAAGACTAGTGAATGCAACAGGAAACCTCTCTTCTTTGCTTCCTTTCCAAATTGGCACCATTTCTACCACAACTTTCTGCAATAGATTCCCCTCAAAACCCTCTCTTAACATCTCTTCAAAATCTCCAATATTGCCCCTTATATCCAGCAAAACACTGCACAACCCGCGCCGTTTGCAGTAATCCAGAATAGTTATCAAATTCATTCCATCCAAAACAACAGTTTCAATCCCCTTTTGAGCCGTTTCTGGGTCCACAGTTGTCTCTTTGTCCGTGAAGATGACCACCTTAGAACTCGCTTCTGTAGTGAGTACAGGGACTTGAATTGGGGAGCTAGGGTTTCTGGCTATTATAATCTGAAGAGGCTGATTAGCTCCAGGTTCTTCAGATACTGGGAGTGAAAAATTCTCTCTTAATAAGGTGGAGGAAAGTATAACCGCATCATATTCTTGTAACAATTGTGAATAGTATCCACCGGACTTTGTGGCTTCTTCTCCAAGCTGGTCTGAGAAGTGACCGTCAATGGAGAGGGAGTATCTACAAATCACATGTAGAAAACATCAAAATGATTTCTTGTTCATGTTTAACGAATGCCATCCAAATTAACTAACAATAAACTATAGAAGTTTCTTAGCATTCTTTAGGGAAGTGAACCGCGTCATCTATACCACCACGGTTGGTGAGAACCGGATATTGAATCTCCATGCCACAGTTTGCTCTACAAAAACAGCTTTTTGGTTTTCTCAGATTATCTGAACTCCTTCAGTTTATTTATTACTAACTGCCCTCCTCATCACTTCCCAAAACTTTAATTCTAGTAGTGAACAACTAAGGTTGCAATTTGTTGTGTAATTCTCATCATAGCATATGCATCACGTGCGCATACGCTCTGGCTACTATATAAGGCAACTGGACTACATGAAAACACCATCACATAAAGATAGTATCTTTTACTAATAACTACGAAGATGAAGTTCACCTTAGAGTAACGAAGGGCTTCCCCGTTAGCATTTGATATAACCAGGCCTCATTGAGTTTCTTGCACAATTCTTCCTCAACATCCACTGTTACATCGATTCCTGCATCACGAAGTCTGTTCACTCCCCTCGAAGCCACGATTGGGTTCGGATCCACCATCCCAACCACCACCTTTTTCACTTTGGCTTTAATCAGTGCTTCAGTACAAGGTGGAGTTCTGCCATAATGGTTACATGGTTCCAAGCTCACATAAGCTGTTGCATTCTCAGCCAAATCCCCAGCATCTCTCAGTGCAAATACCTGCAAATGTCCAACTCCTACCTCAAATCATTCTGAATATTGCAAACATGAGAACAAGAGTTCCAATTCCCCATCCCAACTGGAAAAAAGGAACAACAGAAAATTTTGTGCTACCAGTCAACTTGCATATTCTACACAAGCAGTTAGAAAACCTTGACTGGTGAGAAAATGATTAGTGTTCTCTTTTTCATTTTGCCACCATTTTCCTTGGAGAAAGCCAGTAAAGAAGAAGCTTGTTTTGTTTTTACAATGCAAAACCACAACATTCAAATCCTATCCTTCTGTCTAAAATTTTATCTTCGACAAGATGTGTCGGTTATTTTTCCCCCTTCAAACAAAAGCCGCCAATCCGACCACCACACGCAAATATAATTGATGAGTTTTTTAATTCAAAAGCTAATACTTTTAGAGATTATAGGACAAAGCTAAACACAATGCGTGGCTGCTTGCTACTACCTGACAAACGTCCCTTTTCCCTTCCCATTGGCCACGAATAAATTAGAACTGTTTCACAAATCATGAACAATATTTTGTAAAACCATCATCAATTCCTTCATACCCATAACAGCAGTGGAAAAGAAAAAAAGAGTACATTACCTCAGCGTGAGGCTGCCCAGCTTTGGGGTGAAACCCTTCACCAACAATTTTTCTATCTTTCACAATAACACAGCCCACCATTGGATTAGGGCTGGTACAACCAATACCCTTCCTAGCAATCTCCACACATCTCCTAATGTAAAACCCATCATCTTTTCTTTCACATCTGACAGCAACAAAACCACCTCGTCTTTTCCAAATGGGCAGTGATTTAGACACCCTTTTGGTTGATCTCGAAATTGAAGTGGTAACAAGTTTAGTTTGCTCTGTTGGGAAAGTAACGATGAAATTAGCTGGGGTTGAGAAATTTGATGAGCCTAGGCTGTATCTTGAGATTGAGGGTGCTTGGAGATGCATTTTCTAGGAAATTGATGGAAATTCAGGTGAACTTGAAGAGGAATTTGAATTATTATTGATTAAATGCGCTATGAATGAAGACAAAACGATTGCTTCTTTTCTTTTAGCGAAAAGAACAGCAGAGATTAAATCCCTAATCGACAGACCACTGTGCCGTAAAGAATTTTCTTCGTCTGTTGCTCTGTGAAGGTGAACAAAAATGGCAGAACGACGCCGTTCAGGTAAGCTAGCTTTAGAGACAAAAAAAAATAACATTGTCTGAGCCCGGGTTCGAACTGGGGACCTCTAGTGTGTGAGACTAGCGTGATAACCGACTACACCACCCAGACAACTTGAACATGTTTAAACATAATTTATTATTTATATAGAAGTGTTTGGAGGATATTCGCAGAATGTATTTTACAACATGATTAGTGTTTGGGAGATATGTGCAAAATACATTCTACAGGTCTTTTTGTTAAGCAAAATGAGAAAAATAGAAAATAAGAAGTCAAAAAGCTCCTCACCCCCTACTTCTCACTTCTCTTCTCTAAACTCAGAATATGATAATTCATTTTCCAAAAATGACTTTTTGTAAGTGGTTGCCAAATATATTCAAAATGTGAAAATGAGAATATGAAAATGTGAAAAGATGGTTCCCAAACAGGCCCTTAGTAAAGATCACTTACTGCAATGAATTTTGCTTACTTATATTTACATTATGAATGTAGATAATTCAACTTGGCAATGAGCTTTTCATAAATCACTTGGGTGACCTCCAATTTTTTAATTGGATATGTAGTAGGAGTATAAACCCAACCAGAATTGATTAAACTTTTTCAGTTGCCATGGATTGGTTAAGAGTAACAAAATGCTTGAATTCTTGTTTTTTAAAGTTTTGGAAAGTCCTAGATTCAACTTGACTCGAAATTCAAACTCACTCAACTCATTCCCCCTTCACCTCCACGAATCCTATTTTTCGGTCAGCCAGATTAACTCTTTGATTAAGCGATGAAAAAACAACAATATACATCATCACCTAAGGTTTACAAAGAAAATCCATTCATTATCAGGACCCCCAAGGGTGGAGATGGAACTGGAAAGCATTTTTTGACTGGCAATTCAAGGAATTGACTACAACAGTAAAATCAAGAGTTTTGGTAACCAAAAGATCACGAACTGAGTTTCAGTTCAATTTTCTAATCCTTTAGTGTAATCTAATCTTGCGTTATTGTGTGCCCATTCAGGACTCGCAACAAAGTTCCGAAATCGCTTACATGATGGGTATCCGTATCATAGAGAAGCTTATACACACCAAAATTAATATGATCCGACATCAATAGCTACTCGAGCAAAGCATATCATTGAAACTAGGTGAGACCCGCCGTGCTTCACACGTTTGGTGAAGCCCATTGGTTTGCAATTTTATGGAGAATTTGTTTGAAGGCAATGAGTTGCGAAAATAAGTACTTCTTTTTTTTTACCAAAAAGATAATCTCATAGTAAAAAATTAGAAGTTCTTAAGCGCTCCAAGAGCAGGCTTAACATCCGATCTAGGTACTATTGTGTCCATGCTTTCCTCAATGACAAACCCCAGACTCAGACTTACATTATCATCCTCAGCTCCATTCTCCTTCCGGCATTTCTGATGATAAATTCTGATAATTCTCTTAATTCCTGCAAAATGAGCTAGCACATTATCAAAGATAAATGAGTTCCCTTTGAATGTCACCTTGTTACACATGCACCAAATGGATCACATAATTGATAATTCCCACAGAGTCCTTGATTAATTCTTTGCTTGGCGCCTCCTTAATCCATCGAGTTAGCCAATCACCAGCTGGCATGGGATCACCAACATCAAAATTAAATCCCCAGTGAACATCTCAGACTCTTTTCAAATAAGAACATTGAAAGAACCGGTGCTCTAAAGTCTCTGGGCTCTTATCACAAAATGGGCACTCTTGCCTAAATCCCGCCTTACGACACAACGGGGCATCCTTAACAGCTAAAATGCAGTGCACAACCTTCCAAATAACCTTACGACACAACAGGGCATCCTTAACCGCTAAAATGCAGTGCACAACCTTCCAAATGAACAGTTGGAATTTAGGGGGAGACCTAAACCCCACACCTGACCTGCCATTCATTTACAACAGATGCATATTTCGCAAAAAAAAGCAAGGCGATAAGCAGACTTGACAACTTTGTTCCTAATATCAACTAAATTGAAAAACACCTAATTGATAAACACAAATTTAAGTACCAGAAAGAAGGAACAGATTACACCAGAAGTTGCCCTTCGAATCACGTGGTAATCAGCCTTATAAAGCAATGATACTTGGGAGAACATATTGAACTAATAAGGACCAATCTACATTTTACTCTAATGACCATGACTTGAGATGGTAGAGTTTTTTTTAAAAAATAAATAAAAAACAAATTCAGTTAATGGCCATGACTTGAGTTCTATCCTCTAACTTGTTGCCATTGTATGTGGGACTAATTTCAATACCCTCTGTACGCTCCCGTATTTCCAACAACTATTTTCTCAGTTCTACATCGTGTCCTACCCATCTTCTCTTTGTCATGTAAAATCCGTCGTAGAAACCTATGACGTCACCAGTAGCACTAAGCTAGATTCAACTGGGTGCTTTGGAGAGAAAAGGGAGGAAAAGGAACCCTCCCCACCACATAAGTGTCCCGTGTCCCCAACTTAAACTAACCACATTGCTCTACTATTATGACCAATATCAACCAATCCAACCTGACTCCTACCAATAAGTGTAATTTGGTAACTTATAATTAATAAAGAAAACAACTTCGTAACTTCAGTGAAGAAATATGTTACTCCATTTGATTACTCATGACCTTATAACTATTTCTCGAACTCTTATTAATATAACACGAGAAATTAAAGGGAAAGACGTCTCTTACCTTCTCAAAAAACAAACTAAAGCTCTTGTAACTTATTCTGAATCTAAGTTCTATTTAGTCATCCTAAAATCAATGTTAAGTGAGATAAATCATAGGAAGGATAAACGCGCATAGAAATGCACTCTCTTTGAAAGATGGGGATGGTGAAGGGGATGTTACCTCAGTTCTAGCTGCAAAAATTGGACCTTCTTGTAGATAATGGTGATGAAAGAGAATTAGAAAAGCCTATTGCAGACATTAAAAAGCTTTGAAACCAGTGCTTTTGCATTTTGAAAAAGGGCAGAAAGAAATCTCAAAATCTCACAACAGAAATATAACCATGGATCATGCAAACCAAAATAGGGAAATCAATAAAAAAAAAAAACACATTTAAGCTTAAAGTTTGGACAGATTAATAAGTGGTGCTTAATACATGCGTAATAGGAAAATTCAGAACAATGTGGCTTCTACAGGAGGAAGATTAAACTAAAGCTAAAAACAATGCAGGGGGCTTAACTTACTTGTCAGCACCAAGGTATGAATAAATACAAAAATCTAGGCTTTCCACTAAGCAAACTAGAAGGTAAAAATAGGTGACAACCTACACGTCGAATTATTCTCATCTTATGTAATCACATACGCTTTTCTTTCTTAAGATAACATGAATGTTTGCACCAAAGAGAGTGAAAAGCTTGTTCAAAATTCAACGAAGATCCAACTTTGGTATAAAATTCCTTGTAGGGGGTGGGCCATGAGACATTTGCGGTCAGATATCGACATGATAGAGCAATATGGTGCCCTCTGGATTGAAACTCACCGGAAAATGGTTGGGTAAGAGCCCGAGCTTCCAAGCTGAATCTGATCCCCCTCTGCCATGCTGTTAGCACAATTCTATTCTCTATTATTCCAGGAACAAAGAGTGGAGGCTTCTTTTCAGAAATTTGCAAAGACTCAATATCTGGAATAAAAAAACACATAAAAGATTCCATCAAACATTTGCATTTTTTACTGTAGAGTTAATATTTGTAAAGCAAATAGAGCATCCAAAATGAAGACAATATGAAAAGAACAAAAACGCAGTCAATCCCATGGCAAAGCAACCAAACATATGCTTTAGAAAACACATGTTCTTCCATCCTTTATGAGAAAACGAAAAAATGAATCATTTGTTTCCACTTTTGGGGGGATAACAGTTCCCATTGTCATAAACAGCCATAAACTCCCATGGACCCATAATCAATGTATCTCCCCAGTAATAAAGCATTAAAGCTCCAACTTCCTAGTCACGACATTAGTTCAAAAGACGTCTATCCATACAATTTTACTTGCCTATCTCACTTATTTCCCTTCGGTAGTAAGGGAAAATCTTACAAGAGTCAATTCATTTGACCTTCAAAAACTTCAAGCAGCAACATAAGCTAGTACGCAAAATATTGAATGCAACCAATTCTATTTAGCATGGCAAGAAACAAGGATAAAAAATGCAGCACACAATACACAGCATGTAAGAATATTTTGGGATTCATAAAGCGGAATGGGAAAAAAGAATTGATTTAGCCGATTTCAATTATGGGGACACAAGACTTGAATTAATATCTTTGAATGCCCGATTCTTTGTAGCATGAAGATAAACAAGATAAATACAGTACAGCCAAACATACTACATGTATGAATATATTGTCCTTGATAAAGAACAATAGGGAAGAAGAACTCATGTAGCCAACTTCAATCGTAGGGACACAAGACTTGAATTGTTTTGATTTGGTTATCAAATTTCCTTCAAAAGGAATGAAAAAATACAGCATAAAACCCATTAAAGTTGAGCAATCAATAATAAACATGCACACAATAGTATCATCTATGATAAAATAACCATATATTCCATAGGATAACCATCAATATCCAATTTGCATTGCACTTATATAGGTACTAATACTAAATTAGAATCTCGGATAGAAGCATTGACTTCAAAGACTTCAAAAGAAATGTATGTTAAGTGGTAGTCAAGGTGCTTATGTTGGTTGAGTGACCCTCCAAATAAGAAGTCACCAAGAACCAAGCATTTTAACCATTTGGGCCCAATTATTAGCAAGGAGCCAAGGATATAGAGAGACGTAGGATGTAGCACATCTACCAATACTATAAGCATTTGTGTCGAGTCCTCAAAAATCTCCAAACCTCCATCCCTTGATTTCTAGATTTTTTCACTTTTATGTTCATCAATAAAAGGGACATCTTTCCATGCTCTATGTGAGAGAAAGACACGCATGCGCGCGCGCGCGCATGCAGACACCCACACACATATATAGAGAGAGAGGACTGAGGAGGCGTGGCATAACTCTAATTTGGAACAAATTCTTCATATGCATCCAAAAAAATGCATATGCACTATGCTGTAAGTATTTTTAAATGAAGAAATGAAATAAGAAATGGTCTCATTCTCTTGTAAGATGTGGAAATGCTCTCTCTCTTTTTTGGAACGAGAAATGCCCTCTTTTAGAAACTAAAATGTACTGATTTATAGATTAAATATCCACGTGAAAACATTCAGATATCAGTCACCCACTTCCTACCAGGCTAGAATGACAAATGGAAAGAAGTCACAAACCCTGAGTTTCTTACACTTCTAGTGATAATTTCAAAGTTGGAAAGATATAGTGGGCTCTAAATATCAGCAAGTACTTATACCAAATTTTAGTAGACAAGCCAATTGAAAAACTTTGCCAACCCAGGCGTCGAACTGACAGAAAAGTGTCTTAAGAAACAAATATTTTTGGAATATACCTCAAGGGCATAGATACAGGCTACTATAAACGTTGCCGAAATGAACATCCAAGCCCCAAACAACAATGCTGTGGTCAAAATCTCACCCTGCTGTGATACCAGAGGCAGAAATAAAACAAATCCTAACAGCAACATAATTGCCATGGAGAACTTCCGACCCAGCTTCTCCACAATTAATGCAGAATTATAGAACAAGACCAGGAAATTCTGCAAACAAAGTCAGAAAGTCATGTTATGTAAAGAATATGTTTATAGTACGTCAAATTCCTAAAAGGAAATACAGTTTCAAGACTATACAATGGTGCAATACCTGCCAAATCGGTGATGAATACATTTATATAGAGGCTAGAATCCTGAATATTCTCTGAAAGGTTGTTCGTATTAATTTTGATGAGAATAGCACCAACAGCGAGGAGGAACTTGTTTCAGAGTCCTTGGTTTTCCTTTTGGTTGAGGTGAGTAAATTAGTATCTTCCAATACAGAAACGTCTTCATTCCCATCTGTCATGTGATCAAAGATAAGTTTTCCCTGAGGAAGTTTTGTTCGGTTGAGGGTTGCTGCTTTCTCCAGTTCAGCCTGTGCTTCACTTATTCTGCCTTTCATACATAAATATCTTGGATCACAACCCCGGATCTGTAGGTTCCTACACCGCTCGGGGTGAGATCCTAGCTATTAGGAAAATACAGTGCGTTTTGGAGGTCTATTTCGGGAAAATCCGGGGGTCGAGATAAAATGGTACAGAGGGGGTTATAGGTTTTCTGCTTCTTCTTTTTTATATCTTTTCTATTTATTTCCTCGTTTGTGCATGGGTGGCATCCCCTTGACGCCTTCTCAATAAAACTTTATTACTTATCAAAAGTCAGTCTGTCCTATTGTTCTTGGTTTTACCTTGTTGGCTTTCCCCACTTTACTTGGCAAAAACCAATAAAGAAGAATCTAACCCACATGTAGTGTACATACATAAAGAGTTTCAAGTCCATAGTGAAACTAAAAGTATTCCACATTGCGCTATTTCAACATGTTATTAGGAAACTCCCTAAGAAAAAGCATCACCAACACCACAAGATGAAAAATTAAAAGAAGGGCAAAAAAAAAAAAAGAGAGGAAAAGTTTTAGAAACCAGAGACCAAAAAACCATCAGGTCATTACTAATACTCTCTACATTAGTTGTTTTAGACTTCAGAATAAGGAAGTCATTCTCCTCAAAGCTGATCATTTCTTGTTTCACATGTACCACAACAAATCTATTTGCATGGTGTTCATGTTTAAAATTTAGTAACTTCAATGTTTGTATTTCTTTATCCACACCTTCTCCAGCATATTTACAAATTTGCAGGTTCTGCTATAGCAAATTTGCTTCAGAAATTATCTTTCAAAAACTGTGATAGATTTCAAACAAAAGAGCTCAAGAAAATTAAGTATACAGAGCTAACTTTTAAGGGTAAAGAAGATATGCTATCTTTAAAGGGAAGAACTCTAGCTCTCTATGTCAAGGAGTAAATCAATGGCTAGTCTGATGAGGCCCTTAATTTCTTCACCATCGATGGGAGAATCAAAGGTAAGTTTATGCTATGAGAAGGAAAACGCTCTTTGGTTATTATTTACGTATGTTTCGTGATAAGAATTTTTATTTATAACAGATTCTTTATATTGAAGCTGACATTAATGTTTTATCAAAAAGCTAAAATTCAAGGCCTGCATCCTTGAACTATGTCCTCAATGTTTGGGGGAAATAGGACCAGTTGACCCTTTTCCTATGAAAGACTGGAAATGAGTTAGAACCAGCAAAATCCTACAACCCCCAAAGAGAGAGCTCGACTGAGAATAGAGCAAAATAAGCAGTAAAAATAAAAAGTGACTTTACAAACAGGAAACCCTCACTTTTAAAACACAGGGCACAAACGACAGACAAATCGCTGAACTAATCCATAGGAATGGAGCTAATTTGCACGACACCGGCTAAGAGAAAGTGGATCAAACATTTCCCTTCAACATTAAGTCCAAATTCCAATAATCCAGCGCCTAAAACTATAAGTAATGAATCTATTACAATTAGTTCTATTATATAAAGTTTTTAAAATCTCTAAAAATATTATAGATTGCAAGATATGAAAAATTAAAAAATTGCATCCATATCCGAAATCACAAACGCAAAGCATGTTAAATCCCACATCGCCTATCTAAGCCACCCAAGCCTGGTTAATATATTCTAGAGGTTACTCCACCTATTGCCAATTGGTTTGAAGTTGGAACCCTCCAAGAAATTTAACAAAGCACACGAAGAACAAGAATGAAGATGGAAACGGCAGAGGAAGGACAAAATACCTGCGTTGTAAACTTGAAAAAAACCAGACCTCAAGTGGAAACAGCCATGGAAAGAGAAGATAGAAGAACACCTTTTCGACGGCGAGGAAAGAGATGCGAGGATACACAAGACGGCGTCGTTTTTTAATGCATGCCGCAGGTTCAACCTGTT
Source organism: Gaultheria prostrata (assembly GCA_036023075.1). NCBI lineage: Eukaryota > Viridiplantae > Streptophyta > Magnoliopsida > Ericales > Ericaceae > Gaultheria > Gaultheria prostrata. Next base: position 66,790 of record JAXBDA010000349.1, on the reverse strand, counting down.
TCATGCCAGTTCAAAAAAAAAAAACGTCGGAGCCTTTTTGAAGCTTCCCAATATGGGATTGCAATGTAATTCGCCACTCCAGATTTATTCTGAGATTATTTATCTGATCAAAATTGTTCAAATTTTAGATCTTTTCAATAAGATAAAGCTTGTTAATTATTATACAAATTTATTTCTTATTAATATATGATCTGAGATGATTTGGATGAATTTGCTTTGTTGAAAATAGACTTGGCCATATTTGATTCCACCCCTTTTATCGGAGAATAATGTCAACTACAAGGAGGTCGAGTAATTGCTCGATTGTGATTGATCACATGATTATTAAGATGATCGAAAAAGTTCATGTTGTAGATCTTATCAGGGAGATAAACTTTGTTAAGAATCATGTCAATCGAGAATTGAATCGTATATAATCGAAGATGATTTAAGTGAAATTATTTTTCTGAAAATGGATTTGGCTACACTGGATGAAACCCATTTTCAGCAGAGAAACCTTTAATTAAAGATGTCCAGTTTAATTACCTGCGCGGTTATTCATTTCCAAATTTTCAAAATTTCGAAACCCTAGAAAACTCTCTCTCTCTCTCTCACACACACACACAGCTAAATTCAAATTCTTCCGGATTGGGTACTCGGAAATGGGTCACGACGACAACGAGCTCGAAGAGAGAGAAGGAGAAGAAGAAGTGGAGAAGTTAGAAGCAGATGTGACGGAAATGGCTGAGAAGATACTAGAGTACAGGGCTACGCTACCGGATCAGCTCAAGAGTGCTCTCGCTTCGTCTCTTGTTGCTCAGAGACCTGCTCTTCCGACCCATTTAACTCATGGGTCTGAACCTGGACCATCCGGTTCTACAAACCCAGGTCACATTTTTACTCCTAGGGTTCTCAATTTGGTTTGCTCTAAACGGTTTTTTCATCTCTCTCATTGTTATTATTTCTTGGTTAAGCAGGACAATTAAACTTAGAAAGGGACTATTAATTCGTTTTGTATTTTACTAGTTGGTATACGCATGAATAATGGAGTTGTGGAAACTCATAAATAGGATTTACGCAAAAGAGAATTAAAAGAGTTTTTTAGGAATGAAGAAGTCATGGAGATCCAGACTTGATTATTTCATTCTTCATGTCCATTCTTTCTATTCCCGTCTATGTTTGAAAATAGGTTTGCTTTTTGTGATGAACCCAATAATATTTAAATGCAATGAAATTAGAACTCAAAACCTGTAAATCGATGGAAACAAATTGTGATCAAGACGAGTGTGTCACTCTGTAATTAAAGACAGATTTTTCCCAGCTAAGGAGCTTACGCTGCCGGTTTGCATTGGACGCTGATCTCCCAGCACTACTTGATCGAATCCCCACAAAAGCAACACTACAATCTCTTGTTTGTCGAACCAAATCTGTGTTCGTACTCTCTCAAATGAAAAGACTCTGAATTGAAAATCAACTCCTTAAAATGAATAAAGGATAGACTAACTCGTGACCCTACGGATAGTCACAAGCTGAAGGGACACCTTTGTTCATCAAAGACACGTTCGACGGAGAGATGTCACACAAAAGACACAACTCCAAATTGAGTCAATTACTCAATTTACATTCACACCACCAATAAAATATTTTATACTCAAATATTACTCCAACAATCCATTCCCATTGAAAAGATTGACCTTTAACCAAGGGTTGACTTGGTCGTCAAGGTCTAAGGCTTAAAAGGATTTTCTCTCTCCTGAGATCTCATGCTCGAATCCACCTAGGTGCTATCAACTCTTGTGAGTCCCGTCCGTATGGAGCTTGTGGGTTTAAATGGGCCCCTCTAGTGTACGGTGGGTTTGGTTCTTGAGGGATTAGTCAAGGTACATGTAATTTAGTCCGGACACCCTGAGATATTGTGAAAGATTGACCTTTTTCGTCTTTTTAATTTTGAATGCAATAAAAATTTGTATTCTATTTGGTCTCATGCCCGTAGCGAATTAAATTTCTTGCGTTATTTGTTCAGCGCGTAGGCATGCAGCCATGAATAGGAAAACTCATCATTCGAAGCATGCAAACAAGAGTTTTTTGTTTCACTTAAGTGATGCTGTTACATAAATATTTTGAAACAACAATCGAAAAGGACAATATTGCCATTCATTTTTCCGACACATTTCTACCTCCAAAATGTAATTAAAGTGAAGGTGTTCAGACTCTCTTTACACTCGCTGACTGGATATGTCATACCAGTTATGAAGTTCAATTCCCTTTTTGTTTCTTTCTAAATGTGCAGTTAAGTATATTAAATGGCAAAAAAGGTGAGAAACATGTCAAATGTTGTATGGTTATGAGTTATCCAAGCTCTAAGCATGCTAAAAGAATTAACGAACTCTCCGAAAAGGGAAATAGGAGGAACATTAAGGGGAAATTGTAGAGAAGTATTCCCGTGCTTAGGATACAGAAACTCTCACCCCTTAATCGCCAAAAAATAAAAGGAAAAGGAAATCTTGCTAACCAATTAATTGAGATAGTTATGAGTCTTATGACTTATTTACCAATCATTTTTCTAGAATATGACACGGTTACGTTGTCCTATGAGACTTTTGTTTGGATGAATAAGTTTTATCTAGGCTTGGACATTACATGCATCATTTTGGAGATTAGTTGCAGCAAGTCATGGCCTATCTTGCACAATCAAAGCTAGCTTTGATCTTGGGGAGTGCCATAGGTAGTGGGAAGTTCCGTATCAGGTTTGTAGCAATAAGAACAAATGTCGTGATGGTATGTTGCGGTGCTTTTGATATCTTGGGTGTGGAATTGACAGCATTGGCTGTGGTGGATGCCGATGAGATAATGTGTAGCATGGGATCAACTTTGTGGCAAAGAGGGTGGCAAATGGTAAATTACTTCATAGTCGCACCGGTGGCGATGGCAGTGCTATCTTTGTTGCAGTTTTGGAGGTGGCCTGTGAGTCTGAGGGGGCTGATTTTGGCTGCGTGAGCAAAATAGCAGAAACTCCTTTTGTACCAACAAAAGATTTGCTTGAACTAATTAGTTATCTATGTAGGTCTTTAGGCTAAAAGTATCAAATACAGGATCTTGGCGTTTTTGTTCCTCTAGTTTGACTAGAAACTCAGCCCTGCCATTTGTTCCAGAGGGAATCCTTGTGTTTTAGGTGTTGATTGTATTTGCCTGAAGGAAAACTAAATTTTTTTGCTCCAACTAAAAAGTTTGTCCACGCATTCTTTTGATACAGTACCACTAACAACTAACAAGATGTTGGCTAGTCTGAATCCACTTATAAAGCAAGAAAATAAGTATGTTTTTCGATAACTAGAAAGCAAAAAATTAATTAACACACAGATGTGCTAAAAGTTGTGATTTGGTTCATTTTACATTCTTTTAGTGGAATTATCTTAATCTAATGTCGTCTCATGGTGATTGCTTTCAATTTTTTTGATAGCTTCCTTATATTGCTTTGGTTGCATTTTACCTTCACTTACAAGGGACTGACTTTTTCGGTGTTCAACAGATGCAGAAGGACCCATTGAGTTAGGTGAAAGGCCCCCACAAGCAGTGGAAGATCATGACACTGCTGAGAAAACACGATTGCTCAAGCAGAAGATATCTAGTAATGCCTTTGCTTTGCCTGCCCTGTTGAAGAGGATGAAAGAGTGTATTTCCAGAATTGAAAGTCGAGAATCATGTAATGAATTCATACCTCCCGTTTTTAAAAGAAAAAAGACTAGCTGACCAGCGCATTTCATGTTTGATCAACTTCCGATGTCCTACTATTACAAAGTGACTGATTGTATTGCCCTTGGTTGACATCTCTAATCTTTTTGATGAATCCATCAATCAGGCTATTGGAGAGAGCGATTTCTTGTATTTCCGGGATGAGGATTTCTCATGGTGGATCTGGGCATCTTCACTGTATTGTAATTGCTTGAAACAATTGGTTTAGATGTGTTAACATATTGGTTTGTTGATATCTTCCTGTAATACAACTCCAGAATTCCTGTGGCAAAATGGCAATATTGCTCTCTTATTTTTCCTGTGTTGATGAAGTATCTATAGTTCTTGTGCAATATTCATTCTTTTGCAATTTTTGTTCTTGTACAATACATCTTAATACGATTACGTAACATAATGTTCTATAATGTGGTCTGTACGAGATTTTATAAATGAATCTCGGGTCTGATCCTGACAAAAATCAAGCAGGCCCTTGGTGAATAACCAAGCTCAAGCTCAAGTCCATCCTTGCCTGAGGAGATCATGCAATAACAAAAGTTTCACTCCAATGAGAAAAAGAATAGGCATCTCCAGAAGTAATAGCGAGAAAAAGAACCAGCATCTCATTTCTCAAAAACACAGAAGGATCAGATATGCCAATTCAAAAGCACGAAAAATAAACGGTCATTTCTTGTTTATTTAAAATGGTTCGAAAGGATTGAACACCAAGGGAGCTCCAAATGAGATCTGAACATGAACACAATTACAGTAGCAGTAGTACAGAGCCTTCAGAAGACTTGAAAAGCTCCCAAAAGGGATTTCATATTGCCACACATTTACAGCTAATTACATCATCATCCGAAGATTGTTTTGTGACAGAAGAACTAACCATCACCCCTTCCCCATTTCCTGCATTGCCAACATTCAACACCACGGTGCTAAGCCCCTTCCCTATCACAAAAATACTCTTCCCAGTAGCAACAAGCCGACACGGCGGTCTTGTGAGTAGGGGTGACAGTCTTCCGACAGCCACCCAATCCCTCCTATCCTTTTGCCACATCATAAGCCTGGTTCCAGAACTCTGATCCAGAACGAAAAGGGTCCCATCTATAACAACAGCAGGACCCCGCCAGCCACACGCGATATCAGCATCTGCATGCTGCCACGTGCCATTTGATGGTTCATAAACGACAGCATAGACATGAGATGACACAGCAGAAGAACCACATCGGATATATATTTTACCATCTAAGACGATGGAATCTTCAATGTCTGGGACAACATTAGGGTCTGACTGAGATCTCCAACTGTCTTTTTGAGGGTCATAAGTGTCCCAAGAATGCGGATCACTCGAGTTTGAACCTAAGCCACCGATTGCATAAATTTTCTCATCCAAAACTTCAGAGGCAAAATAGCACCTGCATGCATCTTTACAATCAGATGAATTGATTTCCCCTAAACAGTATATATAACTTACTTGGTGCAAATATAGCGATAATTTAATTAGAAGTTTTGGATCTTCTACAAGAACTCTTTGGGCAAGAAGAAGGAAAAAGCAATCCACAATCAACCACAAAGTGTTGCAAAGATAAAATCCAATTCGCCTACTAGGTGTGATAGATTTGTACAGAATGAGGCTTCCAATGAGAAGAACCTCTACCTTACTCTTGGCAAAATCGAAGGAACGGCTCTCAGGAATAAAAAAGATACATACAATTGACCAATTGTGAAGTAATTGAAGTAATTGCCTCATTCAATGACACTACTCACTTATTTAGCTCCAACGGATGAGTCGAGCAAAACTGAAATGTCAAAGTGGTCTCCCTGTTCGTCAAAAGCTGAGATAAGAAGGAATGCATTTTCACACATTAAATCTATCACCTGAGGATTCTAAAACTAATTGCTAGGATTCACTTGAACTCTTTTTTCAATGCTAAAGGATGTAGTCTGCTTGTAATTTGCTAGTTTTGACTAGTTAATAGCTTCGTGTACTAATCATACAAATAAATAGTGTGCTACGGAACTAATAAATTGCCGAACATGTGCGTATGCATTTATATCCGTAACAAGATTGGAGGGGGAGACCTACAGCATACATGTCACAATCAGCAGATGCTCTTAAGCAAGAAGATTAATCAATTAACAAACAATAGAATGGTTCATATCACAAGAATGTCTAGCTAGTAGCTATATCATTACCTTGCGGTGGACAAGGGAGATGCTTCACTCCAAGCATTTATGGCCGCATCATAGCAGTAGACTTCATCAGTAGCGTCTTGAACCCAACCACAGCCTCCGAACAGGTAAATTTTCTTGCCCAACACTTCAAAGCCCATCCCTTTTCTCTTCAAGCTAGAAGGTGGAAGATCTTGAATGCGCTTCCAGCACCTTTTGGGTGCATTGGGATCTAGTACATAACAACAAAGCTGGTCAACCTTATCTCTACACAAAGCATATATCCACGTCTCGTGTAGATTATGCTTCCGACGGTAGGAAAGCCACTCTTCACTGGACACCAACTCCCTCCACCTCTTTGACACACATTTGAGGAGTGCATGGTACTTTCGAGGAACCCTTGCCAGGCATAAAAGAGCAATGTCATCAGGTAGTCCACATATAAGAGGGAATTGAGCTATTTCTAAATTATTGGATCCCTCAGCTTCTGTACGATCCATATTAATGGCTTAGTGCTGCTAATCGAGGTACCTACAAGTCGAAATAATACGATTTAATTGTCTCCAGAGCTGCAAGTTCAATCAAATCTACAAATATGTTTCTCTTGCTTCACAGTCACATTAAATACAGAAGTTGCATAGATATTTCTCTTTTTTTTTCAGAGGACAATGATTTTCATTAAAATCCCAACGGCACTTACAAGAGTTCCATCCGAAACTCAAAGACAATATCCTAAAACAACCCATCACGCAAAAAGATAAACAAAGTAACAAACTACATCAAAATAGGAAACTAGTGCCTTTCGTCTAGACATGAGCCTTAAGCTCACTAGCACATACTGTAAAACAGTCCGGAAACCAAGTTGGGCAATAGTGGATAGATCTATATAGGCCATTCATGATGCAAATCATCCTACATTTACTAATCCTCCCTAGAGAACACCCAAACAACCACAATGTGAAATACCAATATCCGAATTTAAACACTATCAATCTTACCAGAGCTTAATCAAAGCCTGTTTTTACAACCCAAGCCCAAGCAAATATAAACAATATGTGTATTTACTGTAAGCCTTGCTGGATTCAAACTGACCTTTAGCCATGAGTTAATCTGCTATATAAAGCCTAGACAGGAAAAATGTTACCAAACAAACACAAGAACTTCTTTGTTGGGACACAAAAACAGATATCATTTCCAATTACCTTCATCAAGAGTATTCAAGAAAAATAAAAAGTGAAATCAAATCGTACTAATAAAGGGAGGAAAACCAACTTGAGGAAAAATAAAATTTTGGGTCCTTTCCTCAAATGTGAGAAATTCAGAGTGCTAAGTTTGGGAATTTGACAATATCTTCTCCAACACTGCATCTGCGCTAAATTGATTCACTCCTGGTGTATAGATCGGATAGCCCAATACTCCAAGAGTGAGAGTGTAATTACAAGAACCCAAAAGTATTACGTTTAAGCATCTAAATTACCCATGAAAATCAAGAGAGAGAGAGAGAGAGAGAGAGAGAGAGAGTACCCTTGTGATTTACGAATTTCGTCTGATTCTGGTTCTGATCGCGGAGAAGTTGGACATATATTACGGAAATTACATAAAACACCTTAAATTTTGATAGGCGTCACAAATTACTTCTTAATTGTGATTTTTTATGTTCAAGTCCTATGACTTCTAGTTTAACACCAATGTCAACCGTATGCGTTCCCCCTCTTGAAGCACGCTTTACTACTTGCGCAATAGTAGAGAGCGATGAAAATACAATATCACGACTACCACTGTATTAGGATTACTACCCCTATTATGGGAAGGAGCTTTGCGATTGTCCAACCTCATCTTGCTCAACTTTTCTCGCGGGTCCTATTGTATCTAACCATTTGAACTTGTTGTTATAAGTAACGAGTTACCACATCATGCCACAATCAAACCATGTCACAATTTTTTCATGTACTTCTATACATATTGAATGAAACCCCACAAATTGTTTTCAATTGGACTTAGTTAGGCTTGTGATGGGTTTCATTTAGAAAGACCAACATGCACCTGAACCACGTTATGTTATAGACATCAACCGAAGAAATGGGTCAAGTACTTTACCATGTGATACTTCCAATTTTATATGATTCCTCATGGTTTAACAAGTTACTTAAACATACTTTGGATCTCTATTTTCTACCATACAATGTGCTGGTTCTACATTATCTTTTCATTTGTTTTGGGAAAAAGTTTATTAGCCCTTACTTTACTCTCTAAATTCACCTATTTCAATCACACCTTTATTAGAAATTTTTTTCCCCCCGAACTGGCACCTTTATTAGACTCAACATGTAGTATATGCGAATGTTTCAGGGGGAGTGACAAAAGGAGGGAAATAAGACAAATTTTTAGCTAATTTGTCTTCGCAACCGTGAAAGGCAAGCCTGATGAAGAAGCACCTTACGCACAAAGCAAATATCGTGGTTCTTTTCATCAATCATTCATATTTTCGCAGGTTGCTATTATTCAAAATTCATGATCTGCCAACATTCGTCAACCTCCAGTTCAAAAAAAAAAAACGTGTCAACCATGTGCGTGTTATATCAGCTTGCCTGTATCCAACAATATTGTACCAATTACTAACAAAAAGATTTTGAGCCAGAACGGTACTGCAAAAAGACTCTCCTCGTGGCCCAGGAAACCTTTGCATTTTCACCGATACAGATTCAGGAGATGATATGAATCATCATGATAAACAAACAATCTACACTGAGAAGTGGTGATAAATCAACAGTGTTCCCCAGGAAGATCGACAAGCCTCGATCCCAAACAGGATGTGAGTCAAAATAAGCAAAGCTCACGAGTTACATGTACATGTATCACCGGGAACTTTTGCACATGAAAACTCCACAGAACAATCGATAATTGAACTTAACGATCTCATCAACAAAAACGATGTGACATGTTGAGTAACGTACATTAATGGAAATAACAAGCTTCCACAGTCGAAGTCAAAACCCAAATAGCAAAATTTGAAGCTCTGGTCTAACAAGACACAATAGAGTAAAATCTAAATGGTAATCTGCTTTGCTAGCAAGTAAAATTCCGAGAGAAGAGATGCACTTCCAACGACTCACTTCTTCTTCTCGCCACCTCCAGCAGATCTGGAAAAAAAAAAAAAAAAAGGGCCCAAAAACAAGAAGTAAGAGATGGTGCAGTAGGAAAACTGAGGGTGGTAAAACCACCAAATAAACATATTCAGAAAGACATGAAAACGGGTAAGGATTGAGTTAACATATTGAATCGTCAATAACTAATATCATAGTCACTTTTGCATCAATATTGTGAATAAAACAGGTGCAATAAATGTCACATCAATTACCTCATTTTGCGGAGGACATTGGACATCTCCTCACGCTTCTTCTTGGCCCTCTTGTGAGTGCCCAACTTTCTCTTTGCCACTTTCAGTGCACGCTTGTCTTTGCCAACTTTAAGCAGCTCAGTGATTCTCTTTTCATAGGGAGCAAAACCAGCAACTTCCCTGATGAGGCTTCTCACGAAATGGACTCTTTTACTTGTTTTCTGTACAAAGACAAGAAAACAAATTGAATCTACTTATAATTGACACAACAGTTGCATGATTTACTGACAACACGATATACAGGTAACAATGAAGCCCATTGATGATGGTACATACAAATATACAAGAGCACAAATGACCGGATTAACTTACCCCCTTCCTATCAGAAGGCCGGGGAGCCAATTCCTTCTTCGTTACAACATGCCCTTTGTTTAGACCCACGAAGAGGCCACTGTTCGGTTGCTTTGGGGCCATCACCTACAACATAGCAGTCGAGTTACTACATAAAAAGTAAATATCTTTAACAAGGAAATTTGGCCATCTTGTTGTAAGTTTGTTAATAACAAAGGTTCGCCCTACCTGAAAAAAGAAGTTCAACAAGTTTAGACTAAAGTCATTTCTGTTTAAGAGCTGAATTTTTTGTCCAAATTTTGTCAGAAGAATCACCAAGGTTTAATTTGATGTTATTTCTAGGGACGAATCCATCCATTGGATGAGCAACAAAACAATAAAGACATGAGCCATTCTTTGTACAAAATTAAGGCTTGGCTCAATGTTTGTTAATGTTCGGTTGGTTAACTTCACAATGACGGATGACCTCTAGACCAACTCTCCAACTGGTTTATTAAACATTCCAAATTTGCGCAGAGGATAACTCAACTATATCAAACTTGGCTCGTTTTACAGTGTGACCTTTTAGTATTATAAAGTTCTGCCACATTTATAAATCCTTACAACTTTGTGAAAGTTCAAAAATTTTGAATGCCGTATCTCATCGGGCAAGTATTCAATTATACAAAAAGCAACTTAAGCATCGTCGAATCTCTTCCTTGCTGATTTGGATCTATATCCAATATGAGTTCTAAAAACTTTTAACTGAAGCTGACGGAACGAATATGACACCAGGTTATGTGCTTATAACTATGCTAGAGTAACAGCTTCAACTTGTCCCAAATAAACATCTTGTCCCGACTCCATATGTCAAAAACTCCAACACAAAAATCTTTACTACAATTACACTTGTTTTCACCAACTTGATCTAACTGAACGCAAATGGATAGCTCAAAACTTTGACAAAGTGCCACATGGTGCCCAGAGCCCTTCAACACCACACATTTACATGGGCTCCACGACTAAGTATATCGGTCCCATATAAACGAGTACGAGCGGTGTTAAAGGGCTCTGAGGCACCACATGGCGGTGGCGGTGGCGGAGGCAGTGCCCCAGGGTCACTGATTAATTTATCCAAAACTTGCGCTCTGTAATGTTTTGGTTGCCTATGGAATAGATCCGAACTAGCCGAATAATAACCCTAAGTTTCACTGCCTTCGTTTTTTTCGTCCACGAATTAAAAGTAACCAAACAGGAACACATTTAAGAAAGCAATCGAATCGACAACTTTCAGCAACATAATGTAAATTTTTTCAAGTTTCGTTCGATTGAGATATATTTACCAACTGAAAATTAGCCGTGAGATTCAGTGCACTTTTTTACATTCAATATCTCTTCCAATAATTAGAAAATGAGCTAATGAAATGCATGATGTAACAAATTTCTTTACCCAAACAAAAAGAAGTAACAGATTTCTCACTCACCAATCAGCTCAGGAGACGATCCTCCTGGAAAATCTTCAGAAGAATCTGCAAGCAAGATGAACTGGAATTGTAATTGACTAATAAGAAGAGAAGAAAAGGCTAGGGTTTTGAGGTGCAATTATCGCTCACCTTTGAAGGAAAGCACAGAGAGAGTGGCCGTCAGATGGAAATTAGGGTTTGTGGTGTTGCGAGGTATTTATATGAGACCGTGGGACATGTTACTTGGGCCAGTTGGTAAATTAAATTTTTAAAAGGGAAAGTCTTTTTAACATGTTTAGAAATAAACTTAGTTACAAATGTGGCAGAAATGGTCTGCACCAGGGTTCTACCGTGCAATTATTGTAATAATTTGAACCGTTTTTTATGTAGAGCTATCAAGATAATATATTCACGCATAAAATCAGTTTGATTGGACATGGATATGCATGTCAAAAGTTGATTTTTTATTTTAAAAAATGACGGTCATGAACATTTTAACTTATAAACTATTGACAGAATCTAGACTGTTCGTTTTTTAACCAAAATTCAATTTTTTCCATACCTATAAATGTCCGATCTAGCTGATTTTTTTTTGGGTGTGGATACACTATTTTGCAAGCTCTACAAGATGAACAGTTCAGATTTTTACAACGTATGCTCGATGTGGCCCACAAAAGCCAGTGCCGCAATCCCCATGGATTGTGTCACATCCGTAAATAAGTTTCTCTCTTTTAACATAACCGTTTAGATTTTGGAGTCTCCGTAGTAACCTAAGGGCATCTCCAATGCAAAGAACCAAATTAGAGGCCCAAATCTCTATTTTCATATTTGTTTAATCCAAAAAAATTATTTAGAGACTTTCACTAATCATACTCACTCCAATCACAAACCTCTATTTCCATCTCCAAAATTTCCCTCTAAAAAACTCCCTCCACAATTATACCTAAATCCTTCCCAAATTCCCTCCAAAAGCTCCCTCCACAATTATACCTACCATCCCTCCCAAATTTCCCTCCAAAACTTCCCTCCACATCCTCGGTACTTATTTATCACCTTCATAATTAAAGCCATACGACAATGGACGGATTTTGAAGTTCGAACACCTGTACGTTGGGCCTCTGTTCATGAAATTTAGCGGCAATGCGCTCCCATAACTTATCTCTTTTCTGGTTGATACCCCTTATGGGATCTTCGGAAATTTCAAGCCATGCATAGCAAAGAATTTTGTCCTCCTCCATGGAGAATGTTGCACCACGTTGTTGGGTAGGCTTTGAGGAAGACTCCATGCTTGTGAAGTTATGTGTATGGTGGTTGAATATAACACCAATCTAGTGAAGGGATGGATATATAAATACAATCCACGGGAAGTTGGTGCTTGACTATGAATTAGCATGAACTAAATGAGGATAAAGTAATTTAGTATTTTGTGATAATATTCAAACATAGTCAATATTAGGCTCATTGTGAAGATATCATTGATATCTTTCAAATGGTATCAATTTTATATAATATGGGTAAAGAATGTGAAAGTTATTCATACACTTTTAATTATAAGCAAAATGTCTAAAGGATATGGTTGGCATTAAAAATTAAAATCAAAAGATAACAAGGATAAAATGGGAATTTTAGAAGTGCAAAAAGGTGAATAGTACAAATAGATATGAGTCTCCAAAATAGAGATAGGCCTCCAAATATAGAGACTCAAAATTGAGTCTCTAAAATAGAGACTCAAAATTGAGTCTCTAAAATAGAGACCCATTATAGAGATTGGTTGGAGTGCAATTGGGTGGAATTGGCCTCTATTTAGGAGGAATAGAGATTGGTTGGAGATGCCCTAAGTCACTACACTCCAGTAGTGACCTTAATTATGTGTCATCTATAATTTGTATTTAGTATTAAAACAGTTCAACTTTTGTCGGGAATGTTGTAAAGAATCAAATTAATTTGATATTGGTAGTCACGCGGTCTAATACTGTACCATTTATTTTATGAAAAATGGATGGTCATTTAAAGAATAAACTATAAGACAATTTTGTCTTAATTGTGTGTCTACCAATCTCCGATGATGATAATTTTTGTTACTCGTAATTTTCTCAACATTCCTAAAAAAATAAATGGTTCCGATCCCAAGTTAATATTTCAAAGGGCTCATAATCGAGGTCACTATGTCCTTACACACATGTCCATGTGGCATTCCATCAATGGTGAGGACATGCCTATATGGCATTCTATAATTGGTAAGTAAATAGTTGTCAATTCTTTTGTTCAAACTCATTCCCTAATGAAATACAAAAATGCCACGTAGACATATTATGTAAATAGTTGTGTTAATAGACTTTCCCATTTTAAAAAATAGTAAGAAATAATTTTGATGATATTTTGTTGACTTCTTCATCGCTGCCTTGTTTTCCAAATGATAAAATTGGGATAAAATCAAGATTTCTTATAAACAACACTTGATTTTATCAAATGAGAAAGTGATTTGATAAAATCTAAGATATTTGCAACAAGGATTTTGTTTTACTACTACCTAAGAGGAATACTAGAGGCACCAAATAACTTAGAGCATCTCCACTTCTTACCCAAATCCTACATCAAATTTAAATTTGAGTAAAAAAAGTACCCAAACCCTTACTCCACTCTCCTTTCTCCTTCACCAAATTTGATAGCTTGTAGTCATCTCCTGATTGTCCCACAAGAGAGAGCAGAGCTCGAGCCTCGGTAGAGGTGTTTGGGATTCAGGGCTATGAATAGCTTCTAGACTCCCTATGAACTAACTCACTAACCCCCCGCTGATGTATATCGAATGACAAAATAAAAATAAAAATTATTCACCAGATGTGGTGAAAACTTACCCAACATCAAATTTTAAAGGTCACTTTCTCCCCCTTAAATTTACAATAATGCAATTAATGAGGCTTTTACTCAAATTGATGCCTAGATTTCCTTTTGCTTATTAGAGTGCTCCAAAACCAAATCAAGTTTTACTCAAATCCGAGTAAGGTGTGGAGATGCTCTTACAAACTGTATAGCACTATACACATGACATTAGTCATAATGCAATACATGGATGCACTAATTTAGACCCCATTCCACTAACTCAAAAAGTCAAAAAGCCAGCATATTGCAATTTCGAAGGTAGGTTATTCTCTCACAAATACATCACATAAAAGCCGTGAAAAATCAAAAAGCCAAAAAACTCTTGGAACAACTTACTAGTGTTTCACCCGGAAAAATAGTAGGCCCATGGAGCCACGGCCCCAATCAGAGATACGAGTAAGGACGGATTTTTCGTTAGATAAAATGAGATGATTTTATCACCCTTTCACCTCATTTGATAAAATGAGGCATTTGGTAAAATGAGTTCACTGTAGAAGAGGGAATGACAGAAGAGGAAATTACGGCTTTGCCCCCGGATTCATTTGAAATGTTCATTTTTATTATATATGGTGGGGCCCCTTAAAGAAAAGGAATGACAAAATGGTAAATGTGCATTGGGTGGTGATTTAATCACACTTGGATTTTATCTAATGGAAAAGAGAGTGATTTTATCAAATGCGGAATTTTATAGGATTTCTCATAAAATCTAACGAAAAATTCAGCCTAAGGCTTTTAGGCCCATATGCTCAATACGGGTCATGATTCATTACCCGAGTCACCATCCACCCCAAAACAAATACTCCCTCCGTCCCATTTTCATAGTCCAGTATTCCTTTTTGGGACGTCCCAAAATGTTAGTCCACTTTCCAAAATAAGGAATAGAAAGTTAATAAAATTACATTATTACCCTTTTGTTTAAATTAAAATAATACTACTTCCATTAATCAAATCACCTTTTTGAGAGGGCATAAGTGAAAAATTGAGCACTTTTTGGTGTAATCATTGTGTCCCCTTAAAAAGTTGGAATTCCCAAATGGGACTAAAAAAATGGGACGGAGGGAGTACGAAGCTTGCGGAAGAGTATTGCGCTTGCGCACTGGTGGTTGCCTTCTTAAATTCTTCCCAGAAATGGGTTTGACTTGCTGGTGCAACTCCCTGTCTTTGTGGGTCACGTAAATACGTATACATACATAAAGACACATACATGTATTTTGCAAATTGATATACTTCATATGATTTACTCTAATTGCACGTTGTGTTGTCAGAATTGTGTAGACTTGTTGTTGATGATCAAACCTGTATTCTATTGCCACAAAACCCATGGATGGGAACACCAAATCTTGGTCTGTTTCCAACTCCCAACACATGGGTATTTCTTTAATTCCACACATGTTTTGTGCCATTTGAACTTCTGTTTCTGATTGATGGTGGTTGAAGGTAATCTCCATTCCCTTTCACCCTTTGTTGCCTTGTCGTTGCTGTCTGATCTAATTCTGATAAAAAATTACCTTCTTGGCTCTAAATATTACCCATTTGTATCTTTCTATGTACTTGTTGAAAATCTTGATTGTTCAATCCACTGCTTGTTTTGGTGGGTTTTCCTTTTGGTAATCACTCTTTTCTGTCCAAGTTTGCGATTCTTATTTACTCGAATTATTCATGTCGTAGACTCGATTGAAGAGCAGCATTTCATCATTTTTCTACCTTAATCAGTATATGCTAATCTGCCCTTTAGAATCTACTATCTTCTTATACCCATCTGTTTGTCCTCCAAATTTTGTGAACGTATTGTCTGCTCTGCTCTAATTTTGTTTCCTAAATATGTGTACCCAGTTGTAATTTATTAGCCACTTCAGAGACCCATCATTTATCCCTTCTACTTAGTTGCACAGAGACAGTTTTAGAGCCACAATTAACATATGCTTCTATCATAGGCATCGATGTCATCTTGTTGTGGCCTTCCTCTTCTTGAATGCGTATACTGTTTGGTCTGTGGTCGTTGGGCGTGGACGAAACTCCGCTATGCTGCAGGAAATGAAAGTGAGAATTGGGGCATTGCCACTGCTGCTGAATTTGAGCCTGTACCTCGCATTTGTCGGTATATTCTAGCAGTTTATGAAGAAGATCTCCGAAACCCGATTTGGGCCCCACCTGGTGGATATGGTATGAATCCCGATTGGTTAGTTTTACGAAGAAGCTACGAAGAAACCCAAGGGATGGTTTCTCCATACATGATATACCTTGACCACGATAACGCCGATATAGTCTTATTAATTAGGGGGCTAAATTTGGCAAAGGAAAGTGATTATTTGGTCTTACTTGATAACAAATTGGGGCAAACAAATTTTGATGGAGGTTATGCGCATAACGGGCTATTGAGGGCAGCTCAATGGGTTTTTGATGCAGAGTCTGAGATATTGAGGGAATTAATTGAGAGCCATCCAAGCTATACTTTGACTCTTGCTGGGCATTCTCTGGGTGCAGGGGCAGTAGCATTGTTAGCAATGTTGGTCGTCCAGAATAGGGGAAATTTGGGAAATATTGAGAGGAATAGAATTAGGTGCTTTGCCATTGCTCCTGCTAGGTGTGTATCGCTAAATCTGGCTGTGAGATATGCAGATGTCATCAATTCTGTTGTGCTTCAGGTAATTTCGTCACATTTAGTACTGCGATTTGCCCTCATATATGGGTAACACCTCGTAAGTTAGATAGATGTATTCATCACATCCCTTATTTTTTATAGAAGCTTTTTGGACAGTTATCCGCGCTCTCCAAAAGTGTTAATAAAGCTAGCAATGGGAACGGGGCAAAGGGCACAAGCAGATAGGGAAAGTATACTAACAAACTGCAAGATGTCTAATGTTGGATTTTGAACTGGAAACTTGTAAGGTAGTTAGTATATAACAATCGAATTTGGAGAATATGATGACTGTCATATTCAAAGTAACTTCTTCCCCTTAAAACACGAATGCTGTCTGCACGTTGATTTTGTGTAGTATTGTTCATTGAGAAGGTACATGAAATGTGAAGTAAACATGAACTTTTCCTCACACTAATTGTTAATCCTCGTTACTAAAAAAGGCAAAGAATCAAGACTAGGTTTGGTCACTTCCACAAAGTAGCTAAACAACAGTTCCATCATTTTGCTGACTTATTTTTCTTGTTTTTATCCCTTTAGCTATTTTCTAATTTTGTGCTTTCAGTGTCATGGTATCATTCTAACACACGTTATTACAATGAACCAGGATGATTTCTTGCCCCGGACCACCACGGCTCTGGAAAATCTTTTCAAGTTCATTTTCTGGTAAAAGATTGTATAGGTCTTGGTCACTTTTTGTGTAAGTTTTGGTTGCATTCAGTAATTATTTTCTACTAACAATTATGCCAAACTGAAGACAGCCACTCTACGTGATCGGACGAAAATTAGTTTGGATGAAGTTTGTACATGCCAATTGTTGAATCCTTTATTTGAGCTCTCTTGACTTGCATTCAGTAATTATTTTCTACTAACAATCATGCCAAACTGAAGACAGCCACTCTACGTGATCGGAAGATAATTAGTTTGGATGAAGTTTTTACATGCCAATTGTTGAATCCTTTATTTGAGCTATCCGAGCTACTGAATTGATTTTGACCATGCAAGTCAAGAGAGGAAAATGTTTGCTGCCCCCTGCTGAAATGTTATCTGCATATTTTGAGATGTCTTTCAAAGAACTGTTAGTTGACTAAAACAAATTGACTAGGCTTGTCACTTCAACGGAATTTTTGTTGACCCTCTTAAGTTCCGCTATATTTTTAAGAGAGCAAGTCATCCCCACTTTTTTAGGCTCACATACGAAGGTAATTGAAAGGTTTATGAATCCTTCCGTGAATCCTGCTTCCACCTCACTAAAGATCCATCCATTAGATTTGTGTTTACAGTTGCGTCAAACAAACAAGATTGATAGCCCACTCGGCCCTATCACACTTTCCATAAGAAAATATCCATCTTTTTTAGGATTAGTGCTTTTGTAGTTGTGTGGGTTTTCTGTTTCTAAATTGAGCCTAGAACTTTTAAAGCAAATGCTCCACAAGTGTTCGGTGGAAGACACTAATGAATGTGTTTTTGCCTTAAAACAGTCTGCCATGCTTATTATGCATAATCTGCATGAAGGATACATGCACATTAGACGAGTGGAAGCTTAAAGATCCTAGTCGTCTCTATGCACCTGGTCGTCTCTATCACATCATAGTGCGGAAGCCCTTCAGGTATACTCAGATTTCTATTAAAATTTTAACGACTTACATAACTGAGGTGGTGGAGAACATAGCCATCTTTTATGAAAACGACTTAGACTGTAGCAAGTTAAGAAGTTGGGGGAGAGGCTGGAATATTTGCTGAGGTCCATTCGTGGGTAGCAGTAAATGGATCTTATGTAGTCCATTTACTATCTTTGTGCCATAAGGCAGTCTAGTTTGATAGACTTCGTTCCTTTTTTAAGGACATAGTGGTGGCTAGTGGAGGTATGAATATATATTTTATCATGCTGATTCTTTCTTATTTCAACTTTTGCTTGTAGGTTTGGAAAAATTCCCCCGATGGTGAGGACAGCGATACCCGTAGATGGGAGATTTGAGCATCTAGTCCTGTCTTGCAACTTAACTTCCGACCATGCCATTGTTTGGATAGAGAGAGAATCCCAAAGGGCTCTTGATGTAAGTTTCCACGTACTCCTTGGTAGCAATAGGGGAGGTAACTTCTATGCTATATCGGGTAGGAGGAAGGAAAGTCAGAGGGAAAAATGAATTGTTGTATCATTGGGCAACGAATTTGGTTACATGGATCGGCAGATCCCTCATTAGGAGAGCGTAGGTATTTATGATGGAAGTTGTGATGTTTTAATCCCCACAATATACGAGTAGCATGTTCAAACAATAGAAACCAAACGAAACGAAGCTTTGCTTCACATTTTATTGAAGTCAGCTACATACATCATCCTTTGAATTTCACTCTATGAAGGACGAAGGGATAAATGTTCACTTAAATTTACCAAATTCGTATCTTTGTTGGTCTTCCCCTCCACTTAGTATTTCCATTGACACTTACCGAATCACTTTTCTTTACAAGTACATTTGTGCTAGTCTTCAATATATGTGAAACATAAAAAGTAATTAAAATTCTGTTTTCTTTCCATCTTATAAATGCACTTCATGGATTTGCCTTGTCTCTTCTAGTTGTGAACTGGTAGATTGTCATGTTCAGATAGTCGTTGATTTTCCCCTTTTATTTTCCTATTTTCTTTGCCCACACACTTTTGATTTTTTATTTTTGTCCTTCGTGCTTCTTGTCATGATTTGTGTTGGATTTAGTTAATGATGGACACGGAACGGATTATGGAGAGTCCGGCGCAGCAGAGGATGGAGCGGCTCACTCTCGCTAGAGGACACAGTGAGGAGTATAAGGCAGCCTTGCAAAGGTCTGTTGCACTGGATGTACCGGAAGCTTACTCACCTTCTTCATATGGAACCTTCAATGAAATAAACGAGGAGGGGGAAAATGGTGGCAGTTTACGGAGAGAATTTCCGTTCGTGTCACCCGAGAGGAGGAAAGAGAGCTGGGATAATTTGGCTGGTCGCCTTTTTGACATAGATGAGTCTGGACAGATGGTACGGAAGTAGTAGGCCTTTGAAAGCTGGCTAAATTAAGCTTTATAGAATACAAGTCATTTTTTCATTCATATCAACCCTTTCTTTTTCCCTTGAAATTGTTGTCTCTATTGTATGATTCTCAACGATTTCAAAAGGGCTACTTGCTTCAATTGTATCAGCAGGTTTAATTTGTCAGAAATCTGGTTTTTCATGACTAGTACCAGCCATTGTGGCTATTACATGAATCTCGGGAAGATCGAAATGGGAACCCTCACAATTGAAACCAGTTTAATGAGGATGTTGAACACATGACAAAGGAGATGTGGGACTTGTTGTGGGAAAAGAAGACGGGAAATGCATCTTATTTCATGGACAATGACATAATTTTCACACACACACACACACACACACACACACACACACACACAGAGAGAGAGAGAGAGAGAGAGAGAGAGATTTCTTCCAAATGAAAATGAATTTCCTAGAACAATCATCGTTCTATTGGAGTTAAATGGAGAATCACAATCATTTATCCCTAGATACACAATTGAAGTGCAATAATAAATCTGTCCACCATTTCAGGCAACACCCTATCAAACATGAAACTCAGAAGTGACTAATTTGCTTGAACAAGAATCTTCTACGAATAAAACCCACCCTAACCGCTTAATGAATTCCCAAATCCAGACGACAGTTCCTTTCCAACTGTTTTTTCCCTAGGCCACAAAGGGACACATTTCCCTAGGTCACAAAGGGACACACGAATCTCATCCGGCTCATGACTTCAACCAGTGGATTGGCTAGTAGTTCAGGTGTGTGAGCAGATCACGCACATGGCGGCAAGGGACTTTTATCCAGAAAGGTAGGTTGCTTGTCATCTGTACCATTTCATTTACAGGGGTAGATCATCGTCTTAATAAAAGAGTATGGTTCCCAACATCCTTCTGCCGGAAAGGGAGACGGAATGCACTGGTCAGGTCTTCTGCGGGAAGCGAGAGAGAATGCTCAGGTCAGGTATACCTTATTCCTTTTAACTATGAATGGACATCAAGAACTGCTTCCCCTGGAATAACAATGAGACAGACATATCAATCGCTATTCTAACTCATCCATACAGCTAGCTAGAACCCATACAAAACTAGTAAAGAATTTAGAACCGTTACAACTGAAACCACTTATAAAAGTTACGTATATGATTAGATTTCTGCACATCAACACATTTGCCATTTGGTAATCAGAATTGAACCTCAGTATAGTCAGGGATGAATTGCATTTGCAACAACTTGGACCTATACTTTTTAACTTGTTCTGATCAAAATCTTGCAGTCAAGTCTCCACACACCAGCTCTGAACCAATTTCAAAAGGGGTTCTCTGACCACTTTAACCTGTTGGACATAATTTAGATTGACTTGAGATTAAGCAGAATTCAAATCCCAAAACTGATCCATGCATCTCATTTCTACTCCCAATCTATACGTATTAGTCCCCTTGCAGACCTAACCGACCTCTAAAGAATATCAACACAAATCAAATTTCAAAAAGGTTACCGTGCATTCTCTTGACAAATCGTTCAAATTCCAAGAAGTTGTGTCTTTCCATGAGAAGTGGGCCAAATCTAAGGTAAGTGAAAGCACAAAAATGCCTCCCATCCGGATCATTCATAGGCTTGGCTCTTTCCGAGATCATGTTATAGCTATCTCTGTCATGGCATGGAAGAGCATTTTCACTAGCAATCGGCGTGGAAACATCCCAGGCAGAATTCAGCACCTGGAAAATGAAATATAAACGTCAAAAGCAAGAAAATCTTCAACCAAAAACATGCAATACTGCCAGAAGGATTCTCCCATATAACACGTGGACAATCACACTTTCTGATGGAGAATACTTATTGTTTATAAAGAAGAAATAACAAACTCATAAAGTAGCAATCACTTGAGCTAAAGAAGAGCTTTTGTTCCAGCATAATTCTTACTTGCCAGGCTAACCCATCTGGATCTGCCACTGCCTCCAAGAAGTCCACATGGTGGTCTAATGTGCCCCATTCAGCACACACAAAGTTTAGAGCAGTCCCATGCTTCTTTAGCATTTCCATAATTGCTGCATAACCATCACGATGGCACGGGTTGTAAAATCCAGCAGTTAATTCAGCAGCATGGCTGGCAGTCTTGTACCACCAGTGAATACCTGATAGCTGCTCAAAAATTACAATAGGCAACAGATTGGATCAAGCCAGTCATTGACATACATATAGATACGCCTATTTCCATATTGGTCTACGAGCCATTACGAAGCAAACTAAGTGCAGACGAATTCCAAAACTTTGGCACTAAATAAACTACTTAATATGGGTTTACTATCTAAAACCAACCTAATACCGATATAAATAATGCTTCAGTCAATAACCACAAAAAGGCCCAAGATTTCCTACAGAGTGCACATAAGATATCTGGTAGGCAATGAAAAAATCTCCATATAAGATAGAAGTTTCAAAATCAATACCAAAAACCAATTGTTTGTTCCCATTCTAAGTATCATATACGTGATACACTAGGCTATGACAGTTTGTATCAAAAGAAGCACTAGGGTATTGCTTAGTTATAGTCCCCAGAAATTGCAGCCTTTGGGGATGTCCCAAATATGCTGATAGTAACATGATAATTGGTTAAAGATAGATGTCGAATCCCTTTCTTCCTTGTATACTATGCTTGTGTGGGATTTTCTCCTTTGCCGTCTCTTCGTGACATTTTCACATTTTTAAATCGCACAAATAAATCAGCTCAAACAGCAGAAACACGTCATGCTAACATCTCACTTTCAAATTGCCAAATTGGTACCGTATCTCCCATTTATAATAAGAACATCTGAGTGGAGCCTACTTTGCAACAAGATAACAACATGCGGTACATAAATTTTGCAAACCACAATGACTCTGTGAACCATGATAAACAAAAAAATTTAAATGTTACGAAGAGATAACGAGGCCAATGTGAAAGGGCAAATGGCCACCTCTGTCGATTATTTAGTACCTCACAAAAAACTTATATGGTCAAAATGGAAAAGGAAAAGTCAAATGAACAACTGCAGATGAAAACTAAGGAACCCATCACATAGCATATACAAACTAAAACAAAAACTTTATTGTATCATCCAAACACTGCATTGTAAGCACAACTTAAAAAATTGACCCTACTCAATTGATATCGTCATGATAACTAATAAATTCATCTTCTACATGGATATGGACCGACTTTTAAACATCTCACCTTTGCAGCAATGCGAGTGCCTTCAAAAGCTAACTTCGCAAGAGAAAGTACCCGACCACCATGGTCAATAAGAACCTGAGAGTACCAATTGAGGAAGAACCTGCCATAATAGCTATCATAATCACCTCCATCACAGAAAAATCCAGTTTCATGTGGCCGGGAATTGTAGGAACCTGCATTATCTGGTCCTTGTGCCCAAAAAGAGTGTCCCCTTGCTTCAGCTGCCTTCCTCAGGCTTTTCAACAAATACTGATCATAGCACTGC
Source organism: Gaultheria prostrata (assembly GCA_036023075.1). Classification (NCBI taxonomy): domain Eukaryota; kingdom Viridiplantae; phylum Streptophyta; class Magnoliopsida; order Ericales; family Ericaceae; genus Gaultheria; species Gaultheria prostrata. The sequence continues at coordinate 43,740 of JAXBDA010000349.1, read as the reverse complement.
GAAAGATATATGTTTAGTAAAATAGAGAAAGAGGTATCTTGTTCTCCGGGACATGACACACGACATATTATCAAGAGCAGTTTTCCCAATATGCTGGATGAACCAATGAACCAACTGTAAAGGAACATGACAGTACATATTCACGACAAAAACGAGTAGTTCTATCAGTCTCAAAGAAAATTTAAGCATCGCTCCACTAATTTCATACCACCAAGACATTCAATAACAAACATTTCATCTGCAATCAAGAAATTCCATTAAGAAAAAAGAACTGGAGGAGGGCAAGAAATCCTCCAAAAAGAATAAAATCTCACAAACCACCTTCAAATCTTCAAATCAATGGTCATGCATATCTGGATGCATGGTAATCAAGTGTAATGAGAATAAAAAATTCCATAAAAACAGACTTAAGAAAAGAAAAAATAACCAGATATGAAAGGCAACTGTCATCCTGAGCTAAGTGATTTGGCACAAGGCTCTTAACACAACGACAACTCCTCTAAGTACTTTAACGAGAAGGTAAAATACGTAATTTTGTTTTACTTTGGTTTCTACAATCTGGTTTAATAAAGGGAAAAAAAGACAAGGGCTGAGCAAAAAGAGTGAAACATTGTATAGCCACAATTTACATAAGTATATTTGGTTAATTACCTGGAATTCACCAACACCTGGATATCTCCAACCATGCTTTACAGGATTAGATGGGTATCGTAGCTCCCCACATGGACCCAACCCAACTTCAATCATAGAGATTATCCCATCGTCAAAGAACTCGTCAAATTCCACCCGGAAGCTTCTCATGTAGTCGAAGTAAACCTACCTCATTTTTCAACAACAAAGAAAAGGTAAACCTCTGAATCCAAATCACTACTTGCATGGCACGAACAGAGAAGGAAACTGGATGGGAAATTTTTTCAAAACAACAACAACAATAACAGAACCCATCTAGTCCCCAATCATTGGGGGTATGGACGGGGGATGATTGGAGACAGACCTAACCTTTGGCAATATGCACAAAGTGGCTGCTCTCAGAGTACCACTGAAATAGTGGCCCCTCTAAACCTCCAAGAACCGAGGAGCTACATGGACGTTTTGTTGCAGAACCATACCCTTAAATCAAAGCCGAAAGGCATCAGGGAGGGCAGGCCTAGAGACCCAAATTAATTTCTGTGCTCATTACCATGCTTCCTTCATTCATGGTCCAGAGCATCTCACTAATGAGCACCCATGGGAACAATTTTCAAAAAAGGAAAACAAATTGTTTGTGCAGAAATAAGGTTCAAATTACCCACTACAGAAAAGCATTAACATCATTAATCAGTCCTGACTGCGGTCTATGTTTGTTTTGTAGGTCCATTTAGCAGCTGTCAAGCCCAAAAAAAATCATAAAGATTAAACTGAAAAAGTGAGGATAGTACCTACTCCAGAACACAAGAGTCTTAGACGCTTTACAAAAATTAACTAGTCCAAATTAAAAAGACAAAGCCGAAGAACATTAGAAACATAATCACTACCTATGATTTGCAGATAAAAGAAAACGTGATCTACAAATTGGCAGTAGCCGTGCTTTTCTACATTCAATCTTGAACACATAAACATTTTCATGGCCACAAGGATCATGATAGTCTGGTGCTAATAAGTTTGTTCACGGTCTCAACACAAGCACATAGTGAAGGATGAAGCCAGTACCTCTACAGCAGTCCGGCCTCTTAAAACACGTTCCTTGTCAATTCCCCATGAGAGACATTCAGGGTTTCGTCTTCCCTCTCTATCTGTGAAAAATATGTCAGGATTTCTTCGACCGATTTCGGCTACCCAATGGGGCAGTGGGATACAAACATCGTCACCGACATTGCCCCCACACTCATGAAAGGACAATACAACCTGAGCCAATGTCAGTTAAGAAATTAATTAGTTTAGCATTGATTTAAGGTGGCTGTTTTTAAGGCAACTTTCCAACGGGAAACAAGTTGCCCCACCTCAATGTTGATGCCAAATTTTCACTGTTCCTCCTAGAAATCATTACAACTCTTAACAACAATGCAACATACTGTGTCTAAGATGCAACCAAAAAAACAATTACTACCATGCCAGCTTGATAATGTCTAAATTGGGTACACCAGCATTATTCCAATTATACAGACTCCAAAGACACATGGTCCATGGATGAGGTAACAAGGTGATGTAAAGGCCTGAACAAACACACTCCAGTTTATCCAACCATCATCTGGTCCATGAACTAGGATACAGAGTGGTGATCCTCCACATCTATCGAGACTATGGATCTTGTAAGCAGATTATTAAGGTCTTACACCATATGCACATCAACATCTTAACAATATAGTGAAATTATAAAGGGAATCACAAACCACCAGCATAGCAAAAGCAAAGCAATATATCTTACTCATTAAACTGACCTGTAACTTGAGCTTGAGTTCACGCACAATCTGAAAGAGCCTTTTGTAGCCATTCCAGTTGTACTCTTGTGGAGCATGTGCTTCTACTATACCCCACCAGCAATCAACCACAACACCATCAACATCGATTGATTTCAATACTCTTAGTTGCTTCAAAAGACCATCCGGGTCAATGAGTTCACACTTCATATTGATGACACCCAACTGCCACCCAAAAGTACGACACACATAAGTTACAGAACTAGTTCAAATGACTGTCATGATTAGTATTAGAACTCGCCCCAAAAACAACATATGCATACTGGTGTAGAATAATCTCTCTCTCCATAGGCTAACAAGGAAAGGGAAGTATTAAAGACAGATGCAAGCAGAAAGTTAACTGTTCCATGGAGCAGAAATTGAAGAGGTGGTATCTTAGACAACTCAGGAAATTGACCGCATGATTTCTTTCGACATAACTGTCCAATTCGTAATGCAAGGAGAATCAAACTTCAGTCTTTGTGAGCTTAAGAAGAAAGGTGGGCTTCCATGACCCTATAATCCCTTTCTTTCGGTAATAACTTCTTACTAACGCCAAAACAAAAAACACGAGTCTCCTTACTGGGGTGTCCCCTGGGGGACTAAAGAAACGGACAATTTAATAATGTGTCATGAAATCCCCCCTGGGGGACTCAAGAAAGGGAATGGTGAAGAAGCATGTAAATTAGAGGCAGAGTATGAGCGATATTAGAGAACTCACTGGTAGCATCACATATACTGGAACATAAGGCGTGCCTGCAAAATCACGCTCCTGTACCTTTTGGGGTATATCGACAACCTGAGAAAAGGTTCAGAAGCATATATGACATGAGAACCAAGTATATTCCAATGAATTACCAAGATTGGATACATAATACACTAAAAAAAACTTTGGTTGCCTATGAGAAATAAGTTTGACCGTGGCGTATTTTTATTAGAGGAAAAAAGGGAGTCAAAACAATGACAATGCTGCAATATGTATTTGTTGACCGTGCCGGTATAAGCATTAAGTAGAGGTTTTGCTCATCATCACATACTGTACATCTTATCATTGCTCCAGAATCCAGATAAACCAAAAATCTAAGAGTTATGAAAAAATCCCCAAAACTAATGAGGGTTAAACTGATTGGACAGATATCAAGCAGCTGGACAAAATTTCCCTTATCCCATATCTTCAGCTTGAGAAAGAAGTCCAGATATTTGAAAGTCTTGGGATGTTTTCATTACTATTATATCAGAAAACTATCCCCAAATTTACCAGAATTTATGTGTTGCATGGATGAGTCCCCTAGTCCCAAACTCTAGCTTCTAAAACACCAAAAGCAAGACAAATACTCCAAATAGGCAAAGATATAGCGATACTGTCATGTTAGAAGACAAATAACCTCACAACAAGTCAAGAACATTGTACCTGTTTGTTATTAACAGTGTCCATGGAGCCTCCCTTAAGGGGGTGATTTTCTGCTGCTACTCCCGTTCCAACCATAGCAGCCGTCTGGGACTGGGAACTCGAGGATACATCATAAGGGGACGAAGTGGACAAAAAAGCACCTTTCATGTCACAAGTATAATCCAATGAACTCTTAAAGCCAGAACATATGTCCCTCGAGGAAGCAGGTGGGGTCTGCTGCACTGGTACATGCGAAGATGTTGAAGTCAATGCTGTAGCAGATGCACCACCAGCAGGTCTGGTGCCCTTCACAAGAAGAGACAGAATTCCTATCTTTGAATTATATCTATGAAGAGAAGCTTCACTTATTATTATTGGGTTTAACACCTAACTTTATATCAAGCTGATATGAATCTCACATGTGCTCTGTGCGAGTATATATTATCGAACTAGAGAAAATAAACAACCGAAGAAACAAAAGGTTCGTTAAACATACATATGAATATAATCAGTACAATGGGTAAATACAAGACATGAAAGAGGACATTGCCCTTTAAAGTACCTGTGATGTAGAAGGAAAGGTGGTACCATCAGGGAGAACAACCCAACCAGCTTCCCTAGCCAGAGCCGCAATGACATCATTTATATCAGCCCTAACCCTGAGATTATAGTTCCCGTGCCTTCGAAGTCCTGCCAAGATCTTTGCAGTGACTGCCCTCCGCTGTCGCTCTCGTATTTTTGTTCTCTCCTTCTCTTCCACTGGTCTACACCTTCGAGCCCCAGATTGCGGAGTTGGTTGCTCTTGATATTGTTGGTGCTGCTGAAACCTAGTCTTATTGCCGCTTGACGCAAGTCCCCCATCAACACCTTCCATTATGGTAGCTGCATTATTCTTCTCTTCGTCGTCATCTTCTTCTTTCACATCCATCCCCATTTCGTCGTCGTCATCTTCACTTGCTCCAAATCTCTGAATCTCTGTTGCCATTGCACCACTTTGCAAGAAATCCTACACTATTATTCTCCTAAACAATACAGTCCACTGTCTATCTGCTGCAAGTACCATTGCCAATGCTTGATTCGATGCATAATTTGCCAATCAAGCTTTGAAAGCATGTGGAATCCAAACTTGGAATATCTGTACCCAAAAGAATGATGAGCAATATTTTACCAAATAGTTCTACAATTCAGAGAAACCAAGCTTCTAATTTTAGAGAAGGTGATTTTTTATTTATTTTTTGACTGCTCTCAATCTTACAAGAAAGACCCATGATTCAGCATAAAAAGAATTTTTTTGGAATAAACTACAGTTGTTGAAGGTGAAGTTTAGAGGTAAAACAATGCCTATTGTCGTGTATCCTCGAATAAAACCTATGCGTTGCAGTGATCAGCATTTTATCTGTTCCCCCTGAATTAGGCTTAATTCAAGATGAGACAATACCATAGGAGTTTTGACATATTTCAAACATTGGTAATGTAATCCCTACCAATGAATTAAGCTTATCCCGATCATGTAGCATAACAAAAGACCAACATAGCAGTTTTAGACGCACTTCAGGAGTAAAATATTTACTTTGCGCCAAGTAATGCAATTAAGTTAATGACGTTTCAATTACTTTATAATAAGAGTTGAAAATTGGAACTTCGAGTTTTTGAGTAGCTCATAGGCAAAATCGTGAGATCTACTGCAATAATTTTAACTTCAACCGAAATATACCTCAATTCTCATGTGAAGCAAACCAAAACAACAATAAAAATTACAAATTCTCAAATTATCTTTGCAGAATCAGCTTGCGAAACATATCAATATCGAGCCACTTTAAAATCTAAAAACATTAATATCAGAATTGCCACTCTATCTCATATACTACGTACGAAGACACACATCTGAAGCTTCGAAGAACAGACCTTGCTGTCCGACCCAGAAACTTAGCTCTGAATCTAAATCGGCGTCGTTTCCGGCGAAGCGGGTAGGAACGGAAAGGACAGAGAGAGCGGAGTAGCTACGGCGAATATGAGGGACGGAGAGAGAGTGGGCGGCGATTTCCGGCGAAGGTCCGGCGGAGGAGAGAGAGAGAAAGTGCGAGCATGCGAGGGCTAGGGTTTGTCACGCGTGTGGGAGGTGGGCGAGCGTGTGTGGTTGTGTGCGAAGATATGAGTTGGCACGGATGAGGAAGGAGGAGTTTGCGGGCGAGGAACCTGTGATTGCCACGTGGCAGGAGGGTGCGTTGATGATGTGGGACCACGAGTTTTTTTTTTCCCTAACACGGATATAAATACATAAGAAAAAAAAGAAAAAGGAAAAAATCATACATCAATGGGGTCAGAGAGAAATTAAAAGGTTAATTGTTTTTTGGTGCAAAAAATTAGTAATAGGTTAATAGTCAAAGTATTTCTTTGTAGACTCCGCAGTGACTCTTTTTTTGAACGACAAAAGAAGTTTCATTAATCTAGAAGTAGTGACTCAAGTCACTAAATCCTGTATGAGCTCAATTTGGGCTTTATAATATGTATTTAAGATCAAAACAGTTCAATTTATGGAAATGTTGAGTAAATCATTTATGTAAAAAATCAAATTAATTGGATATTGTTAGTCATATGGTCGAATACCATTTATTTTACGAAAATGGATGACCAACATCATTTATAAAATAAACCGTAAGACAAATATGTCTCAATTGTGTGTCTATCAATTTCTAACGATCATTATTCTTTGTGCTAAACATTCTTTAAAAAATGAACAATTTCGATCACAAATGAAGATTTCAGAGGGCCTACAATTAAGGTCACTACGGGGTGCATTTACTTGGGTCACTATGGGAACTCAAGTCGAGTTTGGGATGTGTAACAAGGCGCATTAATCGTGTGACCAAAATTTCTGCTAAGCCTTTATACATGTATGTATTTTCTGTTAGTCACATTGATCACCTTTCCTTTTACACCATATTAGAACCACAACATTACAATTTTTTTGAAGGGAAAAAAATCTCTTCCAAAACAGTCTTTGTTTCCTCCAGTTACTTTATATAATTATAGCTATATGATTGATTTGTAGTTTTAATTGGGCGACAAATCTCTCTCTCTCTCTCTCTCTCTCCCGGTGCATCTGTTTAGGGTAGAACGAGTTTGATTTTTTTCACCCACTTATGGTTTCAAAAATTAAGGAATGCGGAGAGATCATAATATATTGAGCCGCGCACAGTTAAAGAAAAAACAATTAAAAGAAGAGGAAGACATGGAGAAGAATTGACTTGATCACGTAGATGGTTATCAAAACCATAAAATGAAAACCGTGCCGTTTCAAAGGTGGTCAGGTCAGCCCTCCCCTCTTCCCTTCTTTGAGTTTCCGACAAAGCTGATTTCCAATTGGAAGAATAGAAAAGAGTCCTCGGCAATGTTTTCAACTCCTAAAATAAAAAATTCCAGCTCCCAAAATAAAACAGCAAAATGAGCTACAATCCTACAATAAGAGTATCCAATCCATCCATTTCTTAAAGCTAGTCATACCAAGGGAATGTAAACTTCAATGGCGTTTGGTGTTGTCTGGATGGTATCTTCCCTGGATAGGAGCCAGACTGAAGCTCTATTTGATCATAATCCACAGCGTAGACTGACGTACTTTCCACCTGATAAATCTTCAGATGACTGAGTTTGCGAAGACCATAACCAAGTGCACATATTTTGTCCATTTCAAGTTCCAAAATGCCACAAGAATGGAGAGTGAAACCTGTTGAGTGGAGCTCATACTCATGCTTTGTTGTTCCATTGGAACTTGCGGGCCATGACTGCTTGAACAATGGAGAGAATCGCAGTTCAAAAAAGAACAATGGAGAGTATCTATGTTGGAGGATGGTTCTTACAAGGACAAAGGAATTAGCAGCCAAGAAAATTAGGCTTGCCGCCCAGAGCTGTCGGAAGACATTTTTGCCTTTGAATTCAAGAAGATAACCCCACATTAACCAATGGATTTGAGCTCCCATCCGTAGGGAAATGCAAGACAGACCTTCACATTTATGCTTCATGTTACTCCATGGCAAAATCAGAGGCAACAGACAGAAGAGCCAAACGAATGTAATGACCTGTCAAAGAAATGAATCTTTCAACCTTAAAACAAACCACATGTGTGACAGGAACAAATTTCCCAATAAAAAGTAGGAAAGCGTTATTTTCTTTATTATTCAGCTAAATTCAAAGGTTAGAAAACTATTCAAATATTACAACATGCTATAAGTATAATAGAATTTAGCATACCTTATTGAATGCCACAAATGCTACCGTATGAACAAAGGAAGAGAATGGTAAATCCTGTGCAAAGCGGAAAACAAGGGCCAGCTACACCATGAACTGAGGCAGAAAAGAGATGACCTTTTCTAAATGGGAACTCATGCTCGTAATGTAGATAGATGCGGTAGAAGTGGACTGAAAAATTATGCCTTGGGTGCGTACGAGTGAGATGGTACAGCAGTGCCTCGTGCAAGAACTCCAGCCATATAGATAGAAAAATATTCCTGTGCAAATGAAGAATACAGATCCAGATATTAGCCCAAACATAAGTCTCTCTCGGGTAAACAGGCTGGTCAACACAACCCATATATGATATGCACCAGTAAATTTCTTGCTGCTTAAATTTTGGACAAAGCTTCCATTAGTAGAACTCCATTCTATAAGAGCAGGCTTTTTATGAGACCGGAATTGGAAAGGATCCCGAACTAAGATGATAGGAAGCGCATAGATTAATAGAATAGATTCATAAATGGACAACAAGCCATACCAAAATGCAGCTTGTAACAAATTACCTGCAGAACAGAAAAACATGACATTTCCTTTGGAGTCTACCTTTGGTGGCAACTCTTAAGTAGGTCATAATAGGAACAAACTTAATCCAATGCATCAAATCAGATCAAATAGAATCTGGATTCCTAAGAGACAACTGTAATGATACTTAATTTCAGAAGTTGGTAACTCGGTATAGAGAAGTAGAATGTTATACCATTCATTAGACAGATAATGATCCACAAAACCATGGCACAAACAATAGGCTCGCAGTTCCCGCGGGTTCCAATAGTGAAGGTAAATGGATTGAAGAGCCATACCATTACAGAACAGGTGCATAGATTCTCGAGCACCTTTCATGGCTTCAGAATGTTATGGATGAACAATCCAACAATTAAATCTGCAGCATGAACACAATGCAAGTTTTCAGGATAAAATTAATAGAGAAGACGAGAGAAAAAGACAAAAAGAAATTTACCAACTTGTAAACAAAATAGACAAACACTAATCGTACTGTTAATATGTGAAGATCAATTCAGAATTTCAAAGTACTCATGGGGCATCAATTGTTTTCCTACAGACCATGCCTATCCCTGGCAAGAGAGATATTAACCCCTCCCACAACACAACAGGATAAATGGTGAATGTAAATTTGTTCACCCTCACCTAATGAGGGTGAACAAAACCCTCACCCTGATTGGTTGAAACAATGTGGGATCTACCATAGATCCCACATTGTTTCAACCAATTAGGGTGAGGGTGAACAAATTTGCACTCATAAATGATGTTTATCAGAAATATCTAAGCAAATGCACGTAATTGATGTGAGAACAAAAGTGAACACAGAAATAAACAGTTAACAGTGACATTAGTCACAGCCACACAGGTACCTCGCAATTAGAACATGAAAGCTTCAACATTTAAGACATGCAAATAGCTTGAATGAAACACAAATATAGCAAATACGATGTTCAATCCTTATAACCAGAGAGCATTCTTTGGAAATTAATGATCGGTCACAAATACCCAAAATTTCCTAAAGATCCCCTTTGATACAACACTATAAAATGGATCCAATAGTATATTTGAATGGTGGAACATTTGACTAAAGTCTGATTCATCAACATATTGATATTTGAACCAATGAATACGAGTGTTTCTACTCCAATATTTTCTTCTAAAGGCGTTTTCTTCAAGAGATTGAAAACTCCATCAACAACATATGTAATACCCCAGGTTTGGGGGTAGATAGTGTTTAGTCCCACATTGGTTGTTTGCATGAGTGATCTTGGGTATATAACAAACCTTGTGGGCGAGTACTAGTACCTTAGGCTTAAGCATTTTGGGCCATGTGGTGTGGCATGTGGATCAATCAGGGTACTGGGCCAGTAGTCTACATGGAGCGTTACAAATGGTATCAGAGCCCTGCCCTGGTCCAAGTGGTGGGTAGGATGCGCTCTGCCACCACGGACACCAGGGGAGGTTGCTGGGACTTTGCAACGAGGACGTTGCATCCCTAAGGGGGGAAGATTGTAATACCCCAGGTTTGGGGGTAGATGGTGTTTAGTCCCACATTGGTTGTTTGCATGAGTGATCTTGGGTATATAACAAACCATGTAAGAGACTACTAGTACCTTGGGCTTAAGCATTTTGGGCCATGTGGTGTGGCTTGTGGATCAATCAGGGTACTGGGCTAGTAGTCTACATGGAGCGTTACAACATAAGATACCATACCCAAAGCAAAGATGATAAACTGTCCCCACAAAGGATGGATCATTGAATTTGGTATATGACGCCATTAACGAAGCAGCATCAGAAAACACGAGGTAATCAACATCCGTGTATGATGTATCTGACCTCCATATGAGTGTCTTGCCACTCTCCGAAAAGAATCAAAAGAAGTCGAAGAACTGCTGAGAACAGAAGCAGAGTATGAGCATTAATTGATGGCATTGCTGCAAGACGAGGAAAAACACATGAAATTAGCAGAGTAGTCACCTTGGAATTAGATTGCAATCGATCCAAAAACTATATGTAAGATACAATAGTACCCTTGAATATTCAAACAGCAAAGACATCCTTAATGGACCTAATCTGTCCTTTATTCTTGCTGAATCTTTTATTCACCATCAGAAAAATGAGGTATCAAGCCAAAACAAGAAATTATCATGATGAGAAAAACCAATGATATAGAGTAACGCTGGAATTCAAAAGAAGTACTCGCATTAAAATTATCAAAATGTCCAAAATTTTCAACTCGAGAAGTAAAAAGAACTCAATGCATCTGGTCTGAGGGGCACAGATGGGTGCATATAGAAGCCCTAGGCAATGACATGTATTCAAAGCTAACCTCAAGTGTATCTAAAGCCTAGGCAAAGACATTCATACAAAACTATAAAATTCTCATGGGAAACAAGTGTATCTAACCTTAGAATTTGAGGTAGGCTTGTAGCACTAAGGAGAGGGGTAGACCAAAAGATCCAAAATTGTCTTTAGAGGGCAGTAGTTCGAAAGGATCTTAGGTTATTTTGATATCACGGAACACAATACCCTCAATAGAGCTCATTGGAGAAAACGGATTCATGTTAGACGATCCCAATTAATTGGAACTCAAGGTTTGGTTTGGTTATTTACATTGGATCTAGAACAATTAAGACTGTCAAAGCTGTGATAATTTTGATCGTAGCAGTCACTAATTGAGGTTCATCTTCGAACGGTCAGTACAGTTACCCAAGAAAGCAAAAGAACGCAGGAGTTGGGAAACTAAAGAACTAGGATTTAAGATGTCTATTCAAGCAAAAGAAAAATAACAGCTGAACGCTTACATTTCCAACAAATATGTAAACTCTGTATAGTAAAAAAAGTAAATCCTTTCACTTGTTCATAATGCAATTAATCAGCCAAAAATCACAAGCAATGCTGAATACCACAAATAACCTTGCAACCCAAAAGAAAAGCTACTGTCAATAAAAATGGAATGCTTGTCAAATTGACAACCATATAAACATGCCATAAAGAGGAGGTACTAACTCTTCTTATTTGATTAATCCTGATACTGACCAGCTGAAAATTCTTAGTGACAAGGGCAAAGAAGCTAACTACATTGAACTTATTTTCTCACATTTAAAGATGCTGTAACAAAAGATATTCAACTACCACCGTCTGGTGTGAGAAAATGTATAAACCAATTTCCAATGGAAAATCGGCGGGAGTGCTAGCTTACTGGTGTCAGAGACAATGATCGGAGTTTTAGTCTTCGTTTGAGCGTAGCTATGGTTTACGATTTTACCAAACTGACGGTCAAACCCGAGCTTGCAGCCCCATCAAATCGTTCGTTGGAGTCTGCAATTTAGCTGGATCCTAGAAAAAACAAAGGTAGCGTGAATATGGGAGAGAAAGCATGGAGAAATAAACAAAATGGAAAATTTGTGTGAGAGATCGGACAATAAATGGAGCGGAGTGAGACACAGGGACAAACATAAAGCCTCTTGTCAGTAGTCCCAACGCCTTCTGGTCTCGTTTGCCTAGCGTCTATCGATATGGCGTTAGCTACCTAGCGTCTACTGCAATTGAATGAAAGAATTCAAGCTAATACATAAGTTAAGGTTGATATTACGGTTATTATCTTCCCTTCTATATTTTCTTTAACCACTAGCTAAGGAAGAAGATGTTAAAAGCATTGGTGATGGCTCCACCCAGCTTACACATCATGTCTATCCACCTGAGCATATTGGTCTCTTGAAGCCCAGTCGTGGGAATGGGGACTGACGGGTGATTTTTTACACTCTCTCCAGGAAATAAGAAGACTGAATGCAACCATAATCAAAGTATTGGATCTTGCCAAGTCTGCAATCAATCAATTGGGCTTTCATGCTGCCTAGTAATTATGTACACCAGTTGAACACTATCGGTCTTAGGCACTGCCCGCCGTAGTACATCACTGAGTCTTGGCAACCTATTAATTAATAACCACATTTAGCCAGCATTTTCACAATAACCAAAATTAGTGGATCCCACGTACAAAAATTACTCCATATGGTTTTTGTTGTTTGAAACTCACTCTCCATAAAGCAAATACTTTATTGGTAGGTGAACCTCACTCTCCACTTGGGAAAGTGGTTGTGCATTTAACAATATCGGTCACTTTATGGATTTTAACAAATAATCTCTAGTTTCACTTATTTTACTAGAATGCCATTCAATTAGATTGAGAAGAAGAATAAACTGACCATAGGATATGAATTTTAGCCAACCCATTCTGATTATGCCATTGTGGAGGTTGGGGTTGCTAACTTCAGCCATGCACTAAATGGATAATCAAAAGCTAATGTAGCAAGTTTTGGTTATTCAAATTTGATTATGCCATTAGTGATACCCTAACCACCAAATGATATGCATAAATATTCTAAGCAAAGATGTGGGTTTTACCATGCATTCTCTTAACAAATTGTTCAAATTCCATAAAATTGTGTTTCTCCATGAGAGCTGAGCTGAGCCTCAGGTAGGTAAAAGCAGATAAATGTCTCCCATCTGGATCTTTGTAGGGCTTTGCATTTTCCAATATCTTGTTATAACCTTCTCTATCGTAGCAAGGAAGAGCATTCTCACTTGCAACCGGTATGCTCACATCCCATGCAGCATTAAGCACCTGAAGCATTAACAATCATCTAAGCTTAAATGCATGCAAATTGACTATGAGCGACACTAGAGACAAATCTAGAGAAGGGCCAAAAAAGGAAGATATTGCTACATTAACTTGAAAATGATTGATATCCCAAACAAAGTCAATGTGGTAGTCACTAGACCGAATCTAAACCCAAAACCTCACACATTTCAAAATACCAAAATGAACTGGAATGATAATATAACGAGAACAAGTACGACCACGAGAAGAGGAAATCACAACGGCAACAATAACAGGAAAGGACCGTAACGAATGCGACGATGAAGTGTTCCCCAACAAGCTTGTACAAATTGACTTTTGAATAAAAAAGTTTGATCGAGCCGGGAGTTCAGAAAACAACTTCGTTTTGCTCTGTTCTAAATGCAGATATTAAATACACAGTACATAATGTGTCTCTGAAAAGAAAAGGACTTCTCTGGAAGGTTGGAATCATGCATAAAGGTGAGATGAATCAAATACAAGTTTCTTAATTGCTTACTTGCCAAACTAATCCTTCAGGGTCCGCCAATGCTTTTGGAAAGTCCTCGTGCTGGTCCATAGTGCGCAACTCAACACAGGTGAAGTTTAGAGCAGCACCATGTTTCTTTAACATTGATGCAATTGGAGCATAGCCATCACGATTACATGGATTGTAAAAGCCAGCAGTCAACTCAGCAGCATGGCTTGCGGTCTTGTACCACCAATGAATACCTGAAAGCTGCTAACAAATAAAATACACAAATCAGAGAATTTCAAGTAAAAGCGAAAAGAAATAATATCTTGGTACTTCAATGTAAGCTCCATTTTTGCTAGAGGAAAACATCTTTCTTTTGAAGAGCAGTGCTTTTCAGAAGAGTTGACATGCCTTTGCAGCAATGCAAGTTCCTTCAAAAGCCAAATTTGCCAGAGCAAGGACCCGATCACCATGATCAACCAGAACCTGGGAGTACCAATTGAGGAAAAATCTTCCATAATAGCTATCATAATCACCTCCATCGCAAAAGAACCTGGTTTCATGTGGTTGGGAATTATAAGAACCTGCATTATCTGGTCCTCTTGCCCAGAATGAATGTCCTCTCACTTCAGCTGCCTTCTTCAGACTCTTAAACAAGTACTGGTCATAGCACTGCCAGAAATTATTCATTAGATGCACAGGAAAATCAATCTGGGTAGACATGATGAAACACGTGATGAGGGGAGAAAATCTTGTCCTTGTAACAAATTAGAAGATTATTGAGACCAATTAAAAAAAAAAAAACTGTTAGAATGATAGTGTTCCCATTCGAATGAGGAATTCCCTCACATAGTTGTTAAAAACCAACAATACACGATATGTATCCTTCTTGTATAGAAATCCTACAATGTGATCACGTATCCTAATTCGGTATGTATCCTACGAGTACTTATTGGGAAAAGTCGGACCTTATTCCAAGAAGCGGAACCCTAGATGCATTAATCTAAGACTTTGATCTAATGATGGCATTTTTCAAACCATTTGATAGAAATTCAACCTCAATGTAGGGCTTGGCCCCAATTGAGATACCGGGAAATTTACATTAAATTTTTTTAAAAAAAAATGTAAGCATAGTTCGTTGGTGTTATTAGGTGTATCTACTTTCTAATTGTATATGAATAATGATTAACGTTGTTGACTCATAAAACGGATTTAGTATTTCGGCCCAAGAAAGCAAAAGTCCAAACAATCCCAATTGACAAAGCCCAAAAGTTGAAGATATTATTGAACGAGACATAAAATATCTAGTTTTTAGAAACTCTTGAATATCTAGTTCTAGAAGCTCTAAAATATCGTTGTGAATATCTAAAGTTTTTTTTGTGAGAATAAGTCACATGTTACATGTATAATTCTAGAATTTCCCTTAAAGATTATCTTGTATGAAAATATCTTTGGACTAGAGCCTTTCATGGAGTAGTATAAATAGGGATGAGTTCTAGCCATTTTGTAGCAAGCCAACTCTCCTTCCCACGCTTCTTTAAGTATTCTCTCTCTCCCAAAAATCTTGTCCAATTAAACATTAGAAACTTCTACTCTTCCACCTAACGTATCTTGAAGATACGCAATATGTATCCCAATACAATCTGGACAATAAAAAAAAAATGATACACGATACATATCCCGATTAAGGAAAACACAATCCTGAATGTCTCACGGAGAGGGTTTTAATAGATTGGACTGCTGTTAGGTAGTGCATTATTCTGTTTAAATTAGTTGTAGAGAAATTTTGCAATCTCCATAAACACTGTAAAGTTTTTACACATTCTCTATGAAAATTTGTAGTTTTTTTTTTTTATATATTGTGTGACGGACCTTCAGACAATCTCTACATTCTCTCTGTTGCTACAGTTAGAGGCTGATTCCATCTTGCAGCGGAACAACTATATGCTCTCTATTCCAGCTATCAATTTCTTTCTCATTCTCTTCATCCGCGTCTTTTACCTATCTCATTAATATAATTGATGTAGGTGTAAGCAACATTTAATAAGCAAAATTAGTGTAACTATTGTAAGACCTTAATAGCCTATCTCGTACTCGTACCCAAATTTTTTTTTTCTTGAGTTTTGCATGAATATGAAAGAAACATTATGATGAGCGAAACATTCTTCTTAGCGGTGGATAAAAATTTATCTTAGTATTAATTCGTTCAATAGGTTGGATTGTTGGCAATATAGTTGATTTTGCTCCATTTCTGAGCTTCAAACTAGGATGATTGCTAATCATATCATCTACGCAAATAACTGCTACAGGTTGTCATGTAATTTAATGAATGTGGAGGCAATGTGGGTGATGATGTTCGTATTCCATTTCCCCCGCGGGTTACAGAAATTGGTAAACGAAATCCCGATAAATATTTCACAGACAGAGAAGGAAAACATAATCCTGAATTTCTAACTTGGGGAGTTGACATGGAGAAAGGGTTTTAAGAGGTCGAACTGCTGGACTACTCTTTAGGTAATGCATTATTCTGTTTAAATTTTGCAGTCTCCATGAACACTGAAAATTTTTTACACATCCTCTACAAAAATTCGTAGATTCTTTTTACATATAGTGTGACCGACCGCAATCTCTGCATGCTATCTGTTGCTACAGTCATAGGCCTATTCCATCTTGCAGTGGAACAACTATATGGTCACTATTCCAGCTAGCAATTTCTTTATCCTTCTCTTGAAGTGCGTCTTTTACCTACCTCTTTATATAATTGATGTAGGTGTACTTCGACTACATGAGAAGCTTCAGAGTAGAATTTGATGAGTTCTTTAAAGATGAAATCATCTCTGAGATTGAAATTGGACTAGGTCCAAGTGGGAAACTGTGATATCCCTTTTATCCTGCAAAAATTGGAATTCACCAAATGTCCTGGCATTGGTGAATTCCAGGTAATTTTTTGAAATTTAAGTCTAAGTGTAATACAAGTATTCTCCCTCCTCCAAAAATCTCGTCGAATTAAACATTAGAAGCTTCTACTCTTCCAACAAACTTATCTTATATGCGATACATATCCCATTACAATCTGTACAATAGAAAACAATAAATGATACGTATATTGATTTGAAAACACTATTCCCTCATGATGGAAGGTATTTAAGTCATCAAATGTCAAAAGTTTACCTGGAATTCACCAATGCCAGGATATTTCCACCCATGTTTTGTAGGATAAGAGGGATATCGTAGCTCCCCACACGGACCGAGTCCAATTTCAATCTCGGAGATGATTTCATCTTCAAAGAACTCATCAAATTCTACCCTGAAGCTTCTCATGTAGTCAAAGTAAACCTACATCAATTATATAAAAAGATAGGTAAAAGACGCACTTCAAGAGAATGATAAAGAAATTGCTAGCTGGACTTGAGACCATATAGTTGTTTCGATGCAAGATGGAATAGGCCAATGACTGTAGCAACAGATAGCATGTAGAGATTTCCAGAAGGTCGGTCACACAATATATACAAAAAAATATACAAATTTTCGTGGAGAATGTGAAAAAACTTTACAGTGTTCATGAAGATTGCAAAATTTCTCTACAGCTAATTTAAACAGAATAATGCACTACCTCAATAGCAGTCCGACCTCTTAAAACCCTCTCCTTGTCAATTCCCCAAGTTAGACATTCAGGATTGTGTTTTCCTTCTCTGTTTGTGAAATATATGTCGGGATTTCTTTTACCAATTTCTGTAACCCACGGGGGAAGCGGAATATGAACATCATCACCCACATTGCCTCCACATTCATGAAATGACATGACAACCTGTGGCAGTTATTTGTGTAGATGATAGAGTTAACAATCATCCAAGTGTGATGCTCAGAAATGGAGCAAAATTAACTATATTGCCAACGATCCAAGCTATTGTACGAACTAATACTAAGATAAATTTCTATCCATCACTAAGAAGAATGCTTCGCTCATCACAATGTTTCTTTCATATTCATGCAAAACTTGAGCAAAAAAGCAAAAAAGCAAATTGGGTACGAGATAGGCTATTAAGGTCTTACAACAGTTACACAAATTTTGCTTATCTTCCTAGGAATTCTACAACATACAAACTCCTGATGCACTCTTCAACTAGACCATTTCATCCATCCCAATCTAACTTTATGACGTCTATATAATTATTCACCAAACGTATAAAAAGTTGTCTAAGTTTCGATATATCTTGCCCCACAAGTTTTACTCTACCTTCATCTATATTTGTCTTTCCGTGTCCTAATTAACCTATTCAATTAAGAATTATATCTCCACTATGCTAATTAAAGGGTAAATTGAAACAAGGGATTTTTATGGACACTTGAACTTCTTTGAAGATAAATTCAATATAGTTCTATAAAATCTATTCTAATATAAAAAGGGGGAGCTTGAGTTTGGTGATTGTGTCAATTTTTCCCTTTCCTAAATTATCCTATGACAAAATATTATTTACAAGTACGGTATCCTCCATCTCTTGAAACTATAAGGGCAGATTTGTCAAAATATACCAGGCACAAACTGCTTCACGATGTAACTACCACGTACACAATCTTATTGACAATAACTACTTCCTCTTTCTTCCACAACGGATTCCAAACATGTGTTTTGGACGAGGAGCAAAGTTTTGCTAGAGGAAAAGACAAACATGGGGTTTCATGTTTTCCTTTAAGGTAACAGAGATTATAGTGGATAGTTTATTTATTTTAATTATTTTAATTCTTTACTTTTTGATGTTTTGCTACGTTAGCGTGAGTAAAATAGAACTGAATTTCGGATTTTGACATCTCTTTGGTTAGATAAGTTAAAATTTATGTAATTTGTTTGTTTGCTATACTTCACATATAAGCACAAGCATGACGCGGGCCAAGAATTCTTAGTACTATCTAACTTTGTGACGAATTGTGGAATCCCGAAATTGAAAATTTCTGTAATTTGTTGGTTTGCTATACATCACATATATGCACAAGAATGACGTGAGCCAAGAATTTTTAGTACTATCTAAATTCACGACGAATTGCGGAATCCCAAAATTTAACGTGAAGAATGATATACATAAGAATAACAAAATTCTCAAGTTTCCGTCTACTTTAGTTATCAATGTAGGATGGTTAGAATCCATCTTCCATTTGCGATTGATAGAGAAACTATCTTCCAGATAAATTTGTGATTGATAGAAAACAAAAAATGTTGTTAAACATATCTTCTCTATCTTTTTGCGTTCCGTTTCTTCCCCCCTAACTGACATCTCCTACAAATCCTAGACTTAATTTTGCGATTTACTAACAATTTTTTCTTGCTCAGTGTTCCTTAAATGTGGACAATGTTTGATCGACTATCACTAAAAGTTAGTTCTCTCTCTCTCTGTGTGTGTGTGTGTGTGTGTGTTGGTAATTTTATGTCCTTTTACTTCTTATATATTTCTTCAATATTATCATAGAACACTTGATTTCATTTCATGGGTACAATAACTCTTTAGGTTAAAAGCTGACACTATTTTGCAGACAATTTGGTAGTTTTCCTATAACCTCTAGGGACTGTTGGAGATGTAACACGGCATGTGAGAGAAGGGAGACAACATCATTCATTGTTTTAGCATCAAGTCATTTTTATACGTTGGTTCTACAGATTATTGAGAGAACTCGCACTGTAAACCACTTTGATATTTTCATTCACTGTTTGTACCGTTGTTTATTTCTCAAAAAAAAAAAAAAAAAAAAAAATGCCACACAATCAAAAGATAAGCCGGATGTTTTTGTGCACATTGGCTTAACATTTCCTGTACAACCTTTTTCTGGTTTAATTGAGACTATCCTTTTGCAATTTCTATAGACTTTCCCTAATGCCTAAATGTAGTTTCTGTCTTACGCCGTGTTTCACTGGGAATTTGTCTGCATAAAGTAAGGTATGTCTCTATCAACTTTTTAATTTCCATACACACATATTCATGCTTTCATATTTCCAAGCATACATATTTAGGGGAAAACAAACATACAGTTGGTTTGGTAAATACCATTATGCCGGTTCGATGCACGCGAACACCAAAAAAAAGTGCAATCAACCAAAAAAAAAAAAAACACAAAACTTTTAGTTTTAGTTTTCAACTAATATAATAAACATTTAACGAAAAGAAATCGAATAAAAAAATATTCTACAAATTTGCAGCGAATAAGAAATGCATTCAAACCCAAGAAAATGAGTCATATTCTTTTTAATTTTCACTGCACACATGATCAAAAAATAAGCTCATAACTTTTGTGCCTATTCTTTTTAGTCAAAGTCAACTTGCACACGCATCGCGTGTGCCCCGACCTGTAGTCAACTTGATAGGACTCAATGAGTCTATCCTAATCACCTATAGGTCATTTCGTTCTCCCTTAATCCAATTCTCTTTTCAATAAATGCAAGTTAAAAGTGGTAATCTTATTAGGTTTGTATCCATCCTCAGACCTCAATTGCACAAACAAATAGTCAAAACCAAAGCCAAAAAGCCCATTGTAATAAAGAAAGACACTATACATGTCCCAAAGATCAAACACAACAACAAAGAACACCACAGATAGCAAAAAGAGGTGTCATACTGTTCACCTGTAACTTGAGCTTAAGGTCACGCACAATCTGAAAGAGGCTCTTGTAGCCGCTCCAACAGTATTGTTGCGGAGCATGTCTCTCAACAATCCCCCACCAGCAGTCAACCATAACGCCATCGATATTAGCTGACTTCAATATCCTTAGCTCGTTATGCAGATTGTCTGGATCAACCAGCTCACAGTCCATACTGATAACACCCAGCTGCCACCACCAAAAGTACATGAGTAACAAAGTTACCAAATTATGTTATCAGGATAGATAACGAAGTAAGAACCAATGACTGACAAATAAGTCGACAATATCTGAGGACAAGTTAAAGTAACAGAAAGGAAGTTCTAATGAGTGAATGCTCAAGCAGCCCTATCTCGAGAAACAGGACAGCACAAAGGGAAAGAAGATTGATAACTTGAGATGATAGAATAACTCCAAAAGACAATGTCACATAACAAGAGTCAATTACGCCAACTCACTGGTAACATAACATACACAGGAACATAAGCGGTGCCAGAAAAATCTCTCTCTTGCACCTTTGGAGGCTTATCTGCAACCTAGAAAACCAGAGGAAATGGTTCAGAACTCCAGTTAGATCATCATAACAGATGACACATTGTAGATGTTATTCGGACACTAAGGATTGTAAGAGATCGCACAAGTTTTCAAATTAAATAACATGCACATCCACCCAAAACAAAAATCACAAAAGTAGATTCAATGTTAGAGCGACTGGAAATATTTGGCCATAACTTCCAAAATTCGTCTACCCTGACCTTAACAGTAGACCCATACCATCAACATCTGACAGAAAATGACATTTTAACATTGTGTTCTCTAATATTATCTACACAGAAGAATGTTTTCCTATTTAGTGATAATCTCAATTAACGTCAGGTTAAACAAAAGTTGGAAAATGAAGAAAAAACCAAATAATTACCCTGCCATGTAGCACAGGTACGGACACGCATATGGCATCTCTCAACAAATGGGGACATAGACAGGGTATGGGACACAGCAATTTTTTTTAAATAACTATTTTAGCTATGCAACCCTACGTTGTAACCACTGAATATTAAGGATAGGACTTGAATGCATTAGCGACCGGTGGCATATGCATATCTCACACACATATCTTTTAACTTGAATGCATTAGCGACCGGTGGCATATGCATATCTCATACACATATCTTTTAACTTGAATGCATTAGCGACCGGTGGCATATGCATATCTCACACACATATCTTTTACACTAAACATTTGGTTACATACACATATCTTACAAGCCGTGCCCCCATGCGTGTCCCCGGAGTGTCTGACACCGATACGGCGATCTCTAGAGTGTCGCTCCTTCATTTATTACCCCTTTCACTAATTATAGGCTCTCTTCTTAAACTTGTTTTAAAATTTGATCATCCATATTGCTTGTCAGCAAGGCCTCATCACATGACCTCTTTTAACACTACATTGCCCAGGGCAAACTATAGCTAATGAGTCCGCCAACCCTATTAACATGCGTAATACCACTGGACTCTAAGAATCAGGGATACTAACATCACTTCCCAACCTAATGAACAACCCATGTTTTGTTGATGTAGTCAGACTCCAGAAATAAGGTCCCACTATTGGGCTGAAGCCTGATTTGGTTCGCGCTTCATTGGCTATTCATGGCTTGATCAGGTCATGGTTGGGAACTATGTAAATCTCTATTTCTTGCGTTCTTTGTTTATTTCTTCAATGTACTAAACACACAATTTTTTTTTTTTTTGAACTGCTACTAAACACACAATTGGAAACCACATAAAATCCCTATTTCTTGCATTCTTGTTTCTTTTATTGATTGTTTGGATCTTTATTTATTCCTTTGGCCGATTTCTCAATAGCAAATCAATCAAAACGTACCAAGTAAGTGATACATGCCAGCTCTAGTTATGGAAATGTCACACGTGTTTAGTGTATCTTTTTCTGTTAACATCTCTTTTTGTTATTTTTTAGCCAGTTGTTAATATAAAAAGGGGGAAAAGAGGCTGTAACAAAAAGGGGGGAAGTTCTGTTATAAGTAGTGGAAGGTTAGGGATTGGTGGTTATGAGAGAATTGTTTAGTGCAATTTGGAACGAGAGTTTCCATTTGTAACGGACGAGAGTTCCCATTTTCCGTATTCATTTCCCATTTCTGTAATCATTTCTACTCAATAAAATTCCCAAATTCTTCTTCTTTCATTGTTACCATTCTTGAATTACTTCATTAGATTCTCGAAATCATCCCAGACTTATCAGTAAGAATGGAAGAAAAATGCATTTTGAAGCAAGGAAATTCCAATGTCACCTGCTCGTTGGCGAAACTCCCCGTTGAATGAGGGGCTGAAGGATGGCCTTCGGTTCTTTCTCCTCCGTCTGTACCCATCGCCGAGGACCGAGTTCCACTCCGAGCACTCAAATTGACGAAAGTTCCCCTGAAGTGACCAAAACTGACACTTCTGAGAGCCGAAAGAGTCGGTTTCGCCACCATCTGAGACTGAGATGAGGACGGAAGTGCCGCAAATGACGGCGGCGGTGTGCAACGGAAAGGTCGAATCGACGGAATCGCCATCTGAGACTCACTCCGACGATATACTCTCTACAGTTGAGTGGTATAGATATTGGCGTGTGTATTTTTCTTTGTGCAGAGGGAAAGGACTCAAAGGAGGGTATTTTCTGTAAAAATAAAAATGTTTTCCACGTCATGACACAGGTTCAACCTGTGTCATGTTTCTTAAACGACCCCGTTTGGTTCTAATAACTCTTGGGTACTACAATGACGATTTCTACCTATATCAACCATTATTTTGATGATCCGAGACATTCTTCTTGTATAAATTATTATAACACGTATGATGTTCAAATATCTCGTAAATAAAGTATATAATAGTACTTAATCTAAATGAATTTATATTTCTTAAAATACATTTAGATACATTGAATCATATTATCTTTTATGTCAACAACTCTTAGGAAATTCTAAGTACGTTTGCTATCTATCTAAGTTGTTATTTAATAATCCGAGACGTTCATATTGTAGAACACAAAAAAATACAAATCATGTACAAATTTTGTATTAATTGAAAATGAATTAATAATTGATCTAAATAAATTTATATCTCTTAAAATAGGTTGGGCAATACTGAATCAAAACCGGCACGAGAATACGCGCAGAACTACTCGCAAGGGGCTCTTGTAATTTGTCCCCGAGTCTCACTCTGCTCCATTTATCGTCCGATTTCTCACGCAGATTTTCCATATCGTAATTTCTCCATGCTAAATCGCAGACTCAGACGAACAATTTGATGGGTTTGATTATCTTTTCCATTTGAAATTGGTTTATACATTTTCTCACACCAGATGGCGGTTGTTGAATATCTATTGTTACAGCATCTTTAAATCTTTAAATGTGAAAAAAATTCAGTGTTCTAAAAAAAGTCCGGAAGTCGCACCTAGGCAGTAGAAGGCCCTCACCGACTAGCCCGACTAGGCACTGAGTACTCGACTTGGAAGCTAGAAGGTGTCCGGCTGTCCTGGAGCGCCTAGCGAGTTTTATAACCTTGGAAAAAATCAGTTCACTGTCACGGTAGTTAGCTTCTTTGCCCTTGTCACTGAGAATTTTCAGCTGGATCAGTAGTATCACGATGAATCAAATAAAAAGTGGATGTAAGTACCTCCTCTTTACGGCTTTTCTTTTTGGGTTGCAAGAGCAAGGTTACTTGTGTTATTCTGCATTGCTTGTGATTTTTGGGCTTTTTTTTTTTTTTTTTTTATCGGAAAAAGAAGATATATAAATGAAACTCGATAAGGGTACATCGAGAAGGGATTTGCTTATGAAAGGATTTGCTTTTTTTACTAGATAGAAAGTTTACATCTTTGTTGGAAATGTGAGCGTTCAGCTGTTATTTTTCTTTTGCTTGAATATACATCTTACAAGTTACTACATCCCAGTTCTTTGCTTTCCAAACTCCTGGATTCTTTTGCTTTCTTGGGTAATTAATTATTGAGTTCGACGATCAAAATTATCAAAGCTTTGACAGTCTTAATTGTTCCAATTAATTGGGATCGTCTATATGAATCCATTTTCTCCAATGAGCTCTATATCCTAATAACCTAAGATCCTCTCGAACTACTGCCCTCTAAAGTCAATTTTTGTCTACCTCTCTCCTTAGTGCTACAACCACCTCAAATTCAAAGGTTAGATACACTTGTTTCCTATTAAAATTTTATAGTTCTGAATGAATGTCTTTGCCTAGGCTTTAGATACACTTGAGGTTAGCTTCGCAAACATGTCTTTGCCTAGGGCTTCTATATGCACGCGTCTGTACCCCTTGGGCCAGATGGATTGAGTTCTTTTTACTTCTCGAGTTGAAAATTTTGGACGTTTTGATAATTTTAATGCGAGTACTTCTTTTGAATTCCAGCGTTGCTCTATAGCATTGGTTTTTCTCATAATGATAATTTCTTGTTTTGGATTGATACCTAGTTTTTGTGATGGTGAATAATAAGATTCAGCAAGAATAAAGGACAGATTAGGTCCATTAAGGATGTCTTTGCTGTTTGAATATTCAATGGTACTATCATATATTATATATAGTTTTTGGATCCATTGCAATCTGATTCCAAGGTGACTGCTCCGCTAATTTCATGTGTTTTTTCTCGTCTTGCAGCAATGCCATCAATTAATGCTCGTACTATGCTTCTGTTCTCAGCAGTTCTTCGACTTCTTTTGATTCTTTATGGAGAATGGCAGGACCCTTATATGGAGGTCAGATGCACGGATGTTGATTACCTCATGTTTTCTGATGCTGCTTTGTTAATTAATGGCATCATACCAAATTCTATGAGCCATCCCTCATGGGGAAAGTTTCTCTTCTCTTCTTCGGGTATGGTATCTTATGTTGTTGATGAAGTTTTCAATCTCTTGAAGAAAACGCCTTTGGAGGAAAATATTGAAGTAGAAACACTCACATCATTTGTTCAAATATCAATTTGTTGATGAATCAGACATTATTCAAATGCTCCACCATTCAAATATACTATTGGATCCATTTTATAGTGTTGTATCAAAGGGGATCTTTATGAAATTTTGGGTATTTGTAACGAATCATTAATTTCCAAAGAATGCTCTCTGGTTATAAGAATTGGACATTGTATTTTCTATAAGCAGAAAAAAGAAAAGAAAAGAAAAGAAAAGAAAAGAAGAAGCTTATTTATGGAGGGAATGGAGAAAACAAAAACGATTTCAGATTATTACTTGTATAAAGAGATAGTTAAAGAAATAGAAAAAATATTCTTAATCCGAAAGAAATCGAAAAAAGATTATGGATAGATCGTCGACTTGAGTGTGTTTCATTCTTGCTATTTGCATGTCTTAAATGTTGAAGCTTTCATGTTCTAATTGCGAGGTACTTGTGTGGCTGTGACTGAGTCACTGTTAACTGTTATTTCTCTGTTCACCTTTGTTCACACATCAAGTACGTGCAATTGCTTTGATAGGCATGGTCTGCAGGAAAACACTTGATGCCCCATGAGTACTTTGAAATTTTGAATTGATCTTCACATATTAACAGTACAATTTAATATTTTGCCTATTTTATTTACAAGTTAGTAAATTTCTTTTTGTCTTTTCCTCTCGTCTCCTCTATTATGTTTATCCTGAAAACTTGCATCGTGTTCATGCTGCAGATTCACTTGTTGGGTTGTTCATCCATAAGATTCTGAAGCCATGAAAGGTGCCCGAGAATCTATGCACCTATTCTGTAATGGTATGGCTCTTCAATCCATTTGCCTTCACTATTGGAACCCGTGGGAACTGCGAACCTATTGTTTGTGCCATGGTTGTGCCAAGGTTTTGTGGATCATTATCTGTCTAATGAATGGTATGACATTACAGTTGTCTCTTTGGAATCCAGATTCTAATTTAATCTGATTTGATGTATTGGATTAAGTTTGTTCCTACTATGATCTACTTAAGAGTTGCCACTTGCCACCAATGGTAGACTCCAAAGGAAATGTCATGTTTTTCTGTTCTGCAGGTAAATTGTTACAAGCTGCATTTTGGTATGGCTTGTTGTCCATTTACGAATCTATTCTATAATCTATGCGCTTCCTATCATCTTAGTTCGGAATCCTTTCCAATTCCGGTCTCATAAAAAGCCTGCTCTTACAGAATGGAGTTCTACTAATGGAAGCTAAGTCCAAAATTTAAGCAGCAAGAAATTTACTGGTGCATATCATTTATGGGTTGTGTTGACCAGCCTGTTTACACGAGAGAGACTTATGTATGGGCTAATATCTGGATCTGTATTCTTCATTTGCACTGGTATATTTTTCTGTCTATATGGCTGGGAGTTCTTGCACGAGGAACTGCTGCACCATCTTACTCGTACGGACCCAGGGCACAATTTTTCGATCTACTTCTACCACATCTATCTACCTTACGAGCATGAGTTCTCAGTTTTAGAAAAGCTCCTCTCTTTTCTGCCTCAGTTCATAGTGTAGCTGGCCCTTGTTTTCCGCTTTGCATAGGATTTACCGTTCTCTTTCTTTGTTCGGACGGCAGCATTTGTAGCATTCAATAAGGTATGCTAAATTCTATTATACTTATAGCATGTTGTAATATTTGAATAGTTTTCTAACCTTTGAATTTAGCTGAATAATAAAGAAAATAACGCTTTCCTACTTTTTATTGAGAAATTTGTTCCTGTCACACATGTGGTTTTGTTTAAGGATGAAAGATTCATTTCTTTGACAGGTCATTACATTCATTTGGCTCTTCTGTCTGTTGCCTCTGATTTTGCCATGGAGTAACATGAAGCTTAAATATGAAGATCTCTCCTGCATTTCCCTATGGATGGGAGCTCAAATCCATTGGTTAATGTGGGGTTATCTTCTTGAATTCAAAGGCAAAAATTTCTTCCGATAGCTCTGGCGGCAAGCCTAATTTTCTTGGCTGCTAATTCCTTTGTCCTTGTAAGAATCATCCTCCGACATAGATTCTCTCCATGGTTCTTTTTTGAACTGCGATTCTCTCCATTGTTCAAGCAGTCATGACCTGCAAGTTCCAATGGAACAACAAAGCATGAGTGAGAGAGTATGGGCTCCACTCACAGAGTCACAAGTTTCACTCTCCATTCTTGTGGCATTTTGGAACTTGAAATGGACAAAATATGTGCACTTGGTTATGGTCTTCGCAAACTCAGTCATCTGAAGATTTATCAGGTGGAAATTATGTCAGTCTACAACATGGATTATGATCAAATAGAGCTTCGATCTTTATTGTTATTGTTATACTCCATGGAGCTTTGATCTGCTCCTATCCAGGGATGATACCATCCGGACAACACCAAATGCCATTGAAGTTTATATCCCTTGTTATGACTAGCGTCTAGCTTTTAGAAATGGATGGATTGGATACTCTTATTGTAGGATTGTTGCTCATTCTGCTGTTTTATTTTGGGAGCTCATGAATTTTTTTATTTTATGAGTTGAAAACATTGCCAAGGAGTCTTTTCTATTCTTCCAATTGAAAATCAGCTTAGTCGGAAATATGAAGAAGGGAAGAGGGCTGACCACCTTGAAAGGGCACTGTTTTCATTATATGGTTTTGATAACCATCTACATGTTCAACACTTCAATTTCCTTTCATATAATCTTAGTTACTTTCGATCAAAAAAAAAAAAATCTTAGATATTGATTGTATTATTTCTGGTAAGGACGTCATGTGTCAAGTAACAAAAAAGGATGTGACAAATGACAATGTATGCCCAACAACACTTGTTTATCCTTATTTTGTGTGTGTGAGAGGCAAACATGGAATTGGGTGGGTTTTTTATTTTTTGATCAGAGAATTGGGTGGATTTGGATTGACCTTGATTTAGTAGAATAGTAGTCAATAACTTGAATTGTGCATACGACAACATAGTCCTTTCTCCGAATGTCGTCTCATTCTTTTACTAAAGCAACAATTTACTTGCACAGAGTGGCCTCTGGTAAGGCGATTTCTTGAATTTAACCCAACAATTTTTTGGGTGATTGGTTATTTGGTTGGACCTAACTTTAGCCACATCACCTTTTCTTTGTCATGGAGGAGATACTGTAAACTGAAAGTGTAAAAAATTACCATTCGTCTGCTCGTGGCGAAGATTAGAAAATTGCGATCATGGCTATTTCCACTCCCATGACAGAAAAGTTAGTAGTATCTAAGTAATTAGTCGAGTGGTAATTCATATAGTGTGTTTTCTTCTTCAAAAAAAAAAAAAATTACAGTATAAAAAATAAAGAGATGGATTCTCAGCAGTTTTGGAGAAAGTTGCAGTTCGAATTGCTCCTTAAAAATACCATTTGCCAATAGATAATGTAAAGCTAATAGAGGAGGTTCATATATATTGGATCCGAGAGGAGGTTCATATTTGTATTTGATGTCTAAGTTAAATTGTTGAAACAAAACTAAAGCAATATGAGTTTTGTCTAGTAGTTAAGCTGCTAAACTGTATATGTCTAGGTTCATCTTCCTTTTCCAAGATATGCTTCTCCAAATCTCTCCTCACAAGGATTTCTTTGAGGATGTTCATTTCTTCAGTGTCATAAGCCGATTTGTCTCCCTATTATTCTCTGGTACCGCCAAGCCTCCGTTTCCCTGGATGCCTTCTACTCTTGTAGACGCAGTACCATAGCCATGGCCTCATTTACAGCGGAAGCAGCAACATTTACCTCCTTCTCATGCTCAAGGAAAAGAGCAGCACGGGCTGCATGCTCTTCTTCAAGTGCTTGTTCCCATATCTTATTGCGTTCTGCTCACTACCTTCATAACCTAGTTGTATTTGCACGTAACTCTTTTTCTCTTCAAAAGATGAAATGGTTCACCAAATTCAACGCCTTGTGATGCTCTCTTTCTCCCCAAAGTTTGTAATACTCTGAGCTTCATCATCATCTGGAATCACAGAACAAGCAGAATAGATGTGTCGGCTATGACATACATGTAGTAAAGGCTGTGCTGCCTGTGCATTTCCTTAAACCAGAGCACCTTCCTTCATTTTATTGCCAAAGCTTTTTTGGTCGTGCATTAGATCCTGATTTATAAAAGAGACCAAAATTGCATTATCCATGACTCAAAATACAAAAGACTCCAAGTAATGTTAAATATTCAACTAAGTATGAAATACCACAGGAAAAACTCTAAAATATTTGAAAGCTATAACTAAGGGGTTTTTTTTTTTTTTTTTTCACGATTCAGCTAAAAATGGATTCTTAAATTATTTGAATTTGAACTGAAGAGACTGATTCTACAATTTCTACTCGGTAATCAACTAATAACCTCTGCATGCAGTAATTGCTACTGGGGGTGCGAAAGAGTCCCTTACAAGGGCATGATTGACATAGTCCAAAGAAACAAATTTCTGTCGTTAAAAAAAAGACATAGTCCAAAGAAACCCAGAAATTTCGATGCGAAAAATGCAAGACTTGATGCACAGAGTAGCAGATATTCAATAGCAAAGATCAAGAAAAGCACCCAATGACCCAATATTGGCCATGAGTGCATAACCTGGCATGCCATTTGATTTCTGTAAAATCTCTAATTTTTTATTTAAGTTCCAACACCAGATGAATATGAGACAATTTATTAAGTTTAAGTCAATAATTTTATCAGATAAATAGATAAGGAAGGCAAGCCTGCAAGCCACCCCTTGCCATGTCAAGTTTTGACATCACCACAGCTGCCTTCATAATTGACAACAGAGTAAACGTTTGCAGCTGCCTTCCACCGAGGTATATACAATTTTCCTATCACCAATCTCAATAGACTTGATCATGAGGAAACGTTTGCAGCTATGCCGCATGGTGCAGAACAAAACAGTCAAAACTACGTGTTGCTACCATTGCAATTTTAAGTCATATTCTGCTACCAATACTTGCTCCGAACTCAAGTTTGGCTCTCAAAAACAAAACTGTGAATTTCTATTAACTAATGGAAAAGAAGAAGCCACGATGGAACAAAGAGGCTCACGTAATTTGAATCCTTACTCTTACTACCACTTATTAAGAAAGGCTAAAAGCATCTGAACATACATCTCGCCTCCATCTGTGTTGTAAATTTGGGAGGGTAATGGATAATGAATCACCAATCATGCTTTGTAACGCCCAACACTTTTGGATTTCAGACCTCTAAGAAAAGACCATGACAAAACTATCGGAAAAATGATAATCAAATGAAATACAGGTAAAAATCAGAAAAGCGATATATTCTAAATAGCATAGTGAGCTTTCACCAATATGGAAACAAAGATGACTTGAAAACCAACTTTTCAGTTTTCACAATGGAGACAAATTCTGCTCAAGGTCATTCAAGTCCACAAGGCATCTTGCTAAAGGAGAGAGATTACGAAAATGATAGAATGCCGGTGAACGATTCACTCCTACTCCTATAGAAGAACAGCAGCAACAGCCTCCCATTTCAATTCGGATATATATATATATATAGTCCACTTGAAGCTATCAGCAACTTGTTTGTCTCCCTTGACCTTAACATTAAAACCATATCATCAACATCTGACAGAAAACACCATTTCAACATTTTGCACTCAAATATTATCGACACAGAAGAATGATTTCCTATTCAGTGATAATCTCAACAAAAGTTAGAATATGAACAAAAAACCAAATAATTACCCGCCATGTAGCACATATCTTACCAGCTGTACCCCATGTGTGTCCCCGGAGTGTCTGACACCGATATGGCGATCTCTAGAGTGTCGGTCCTTCTTTTATTACCCCTTTCACTAATTATAGGCTCCCTTCTAAAACTTGTTTTAAAATTTGATCATGCATATTGCTTATTAGCAAGGCTTCATCACATGACCTCTTTTAACACTACATTGGCATGCACAAACTATAATAAATGAGTATACAAACCCTATTAACATGAGTAAACGCTACTATTGGTATCGATGGAGGTGCACCGACCGACCTCGGGATCTACTTTTGGGTCCACACGAACGATCCGAGCAAAATCCTATTCAGTATGGAATACATTCTAAAGATCCACTAACTTAGAGGTGGTTAATCACGTTGATAAATAAAAATATCTAGAGGCTAAACTGAAGCCAAAAACTAGTTGATGTAATGTAACCTGTAATTCCCATATCATGTAAATGATCCTACCGACAGACAAACAACAAAACGCGCTTTTCCCGCTAATTAGTCGGAAAATGATAAACACTGGCCTCTGTTTGTTTATTCATTCGGCCGATTTCTCAATAGCAAATCAATCAAAATGTACTGTACTAAGTTAGAATGGAGGAAAAATGCATTTTGAAGCGAAGGAAATTCCAATGTCACCTGCTCGTTGGCGAAACTCTCCGCTGAATGAGGGAATGTAGGATGGCCGTCGGTTCTCTCTCCTCCGTCTGTAACCATGGCCGAGGCCGGAGTTCCACTCCGAGCGCTCAAATTGATGAAAGTACCCCTGAAGTGACCAAAACTGACACTTCTGAGAGCCGAACGAGTCGCTTTCGCAACCATCTGAGACTGAGATGAGGACGGAAGTGCCGCAAATGACGGCGGCGGCGGGCATCGGAACAGTCGAGTCGACGGAATCGCGACCTGAGTGTGTGGTATAGACCGACGTTGGCGTGTGTGAGAAAGGAGAGCATTTTTGTAAAACTAAAAGTATTTTCCACGTCATGACACAGGTTGAATCTGTGTCATGATCCCAAAAACGACATCGTTCTATTTCCCACGTCATGACACAGGTTGAAGCTGTGTTATGACCCCGAAAACGTCACCATTCTATTTCCCACGAACGAAAACAACGTCGTTTTATTTCTAAGAACTCCTGGATACTACAAGAACGATTTATACCTGTATGAACCATAATTTAATGATCCGAGACATTCTTCTTGTAGAAATTATTATTACACATACGATGTACGAATATCTCGCAAATAAAATACATACTAGTACTTCATCTAAATGAATTTATATTACTTAAAATGCATTTTGATACATTGAATCAAATCCATTTCCATGTCAACAATTCTTAGGGGTCTCTAAGTACATTTTCTATAGTGATATTTTAAGAATCTACGACATTTATATTATAGAACGCAGAAAAATATAAATTATATAAAAATTTCATATTATTTGAAAATGGATTAGTACTTGATTTTAATGAATTTATATTTCTTAAAATAGGTTCCGGATATAAATCAAAACCATTATAATAGGTTCTATGTTTCCCCTAAGAACCGACGTCGTCGTCGTCGACGGTACCTTTTCTGTCCTGTCCGATCAAATTGGATGCTTCTTCCTTTAACATTTTGTGTGATTTCCACCCTTTTGACATGAATTAGTTGATCCCAACTTTGAATTTTGCGTTGATATCTGCTTTGAACATAGTCATTTGTTGGTTGAATGATGTATCTTTTAGGTTCCAAATCCTCAATTTGACCTTGCTGGCATCATTTATCGCATTGTATTGCTTGACATAGCCATCTTTAATTTCATGCGTTTTTTTTTTTCCTTCCAAATTGCAGTAATGAAATTTATGGTGTTCTCAATTTGCAGCCAGAGGGTCACATTCTTTTGCGAGATTATGCTCAAGTAAGTGTCCATATATCATGTCTATACCTGTTTTGTGGGTTTTAAAGTTTGTCACGCGTGGTGTCTTCAATAATACCGCATAATACCAAAGATTCTCTATACTATGAAGCTGTCCTCTTGGCTAGCTTTGGCTGCACTTTCCAATAACTCTCTATGTCAACATCAATATCAGGAATCAAATAACATCCTCTTTGCCATGGCATGTTATCAGTGTTTTTTAATTTCCTTACTTCCCAGCAACTAAAAAAAAGACAAATTGAATCTATGTCTGAAATATTCACCGATCAATATTTGTTGGAGCAAGCTATTCTCTCCATTATAAATTCAAGAGGGACAAAAAGTCACTTTTTTTGGTAAATAGAGAAAGATGCTACATCAACAGCGGGGCTCTTGCTAAGTACATCCTCTTGGTATCACTGTTTGCTTTTTTTCTTTTCACTTTTGGTTGTTTTTGTCTTTGATTTACTTCTTTACTGGGTTGTCTTGAGTTGGCTTCCTGGTTCTCTTGTTGCGTAAATCTTCTGACCGAACTTAGCTTGTAGGTAGAGTTGGATAAGAGGAATCAGATTATTAGTGAGGACTTCTATGTTCGAGGAGATGGTACTGCAAGTACTTTATATCATTGTTGTTCTTCTGGAATACTTGCATTGCCGGTTTGACAGTTTGCCGTATATACTTCAGAGCGCCTTCTACTTCTCTGAAGAATTTTTATCAACCTTGTTTGGGAGTGCTGGCTTCACCACTGTAGATATGGATGCATATAGCAGACAGATTCAGAATCGGTCTCTGGTGAGTTCTGATTGAAATTATCACTTTTTATACCAAATTGGCTTGCATTTCAATTTTCTCTTCATAGTGTTATATTTGTATAAATGTTCTGCCCGTAAGCTTTTTGCACATGCATAGGGAAGTTAATAAATTCGTAAGGATGTGTTTGACTTATCAATGTTGCATTACGTCACATGCGACCTCTGATAGTTGGAACTTGGAACTCACAATGACCGTTACCAAAGGCCAGCAAAATCATTTAGGGAAATGAATATTTCTCCACTAAAAACCATGGAAGCTTGATCTATGATTTAGGAGGAAAGATACAAAAGAAGAACATATACTTAGGCGCTTCAAAGATCTTTTGAAGAGTCTCTTAGTAGGGGCAGCAGTGGTGGGTGATGATGGCGTTGCAGCAGAAGGGCAGAAGCTGCGATGTTTCAGGACGACCTTGAGCCTTGCAGTTGCTGCTGGTTATGGTGGTGGATTTGGTTGCAGCTGGCAGCAGGCGGTTGTGGTGGTGATGGTCTTGGTGGAGGTGGGGGTGTGGCTTTTAGGGTGCAGTTTCGGTTCGGCGTCGGCCTCGTTGTTTGTGGGGTTGCGGTGGTGGCATGGCGTAATCTCTCCTTTATCAGTGACGGTGGTGGGCTACGGCAGCGGCATAACGTGGTTCTCTACCTAACTGATGACTACGGTGAGGCTGAGGCTGGCCGGTGGTTGTTTTGTGGGGTTTGGGTGAATGGCCGGTCCAGTGGTTTCTGTTTTTGTTTCTTTCTTTTTTGTTCCCCATCGAACCTTTGGTTGGATTCCTCTCCCATTCCCCCTCTTGATGAATCCTTATTGAGTTTCGTCTACAAATAATTTTGCCTATTAAAAAAAAAAATTTACGTTCACAATTGGAAAACCTTTAGTATGGCTGACTATTGATTTCAATGTCATTTGAAAATATAATTGTTATTATCCATATCTTTCATAACCTGCATATGATTCCTGACAAAGCTTGGGTGTTGATTTTTTCTTTGGAAAAATGTTATAGCTACTGCGTTTTACATCTAATTATCTATTGGTTGCCTTTTTTGGGGTATCATGACCTATACCATTAGGCGATGGATACAAGCTGCATTCAGCCAATTTGCTTCTGTTGTTCCTCAATGAAATTTTTGGTGCTTTGATGGACCAGGTATGGCAGCTAACTCCTGAGTTTCCAATTTTATGAAGATAGTTACTTATCTTGTAATGCAATCTATTAGTATGAATGGGAGCAGTTGTTTCATGAGCTTTGTTTGCCGCCGAGGTTATTTGATGGAAGCATAAAGCTATAAACTCCCCTGCCAAATGAATCAGTGTTTTATGCAAGTAAGCAATTACCTAAAGACTAGAGTAAATGAATCAGTGTCAAATCGTCAATTGAGGGGCACATAAAGCTGGTGTTATCCCAGATAATGAATAATATGGATTGTTAGAATGAGACTTCAAACAGCTGTGCCAGTTGTAATATTAGAGTTGCCGATCCGTACTTTGTGTAGTCCATTGTTTCAGAAGTTAGATTGAGATTTCATTTCTTTCCCCACTATGATTGCAATGTTTGTATTTGGTGATCTGGAGTTTGCATTTAGATACAGCAAGCAAAAAATTAGTGAACGGTGTGTGCTCCATTGTCCATGGCATGTGTTCCAAATCATTGCCTTGGCATGTGTTCCAAATCATTGCCTTGTTACAGTCAATAGAAGTAGTAACACATGGGAGAAAGTGGATATAGTTGGAGGCTATTACGAAAAACTTATGCGTCCTCTGCTGATGGAACTGGGTGGCTACAAGGAAAGACTTATTTTAATTGTTCAAGTTGTGATTTATGGTGACATTTCATAATGTTGGACCAATGGAAATCAGAACTTGTTTCTGTCATGATAATATATCCAACTATCAAAGTTTAAATAGATTTAACTTGCCAATCTTTTTCAGTCATACTAAAGGTCTCTAAATGCTTTTAATGTGGATTATATATTGTTAATGTTTTGGTCAATCTGGTGTCCGAACGTTTTGATTTGTTTGGCTGCCAAAATGTGAAGTTGAGTTTGTGTTAGCCTTTGCAAGGGAAGATTCTTCTTTGGTCTCAAGAACTGGGTGTAAAGGACGGATTAACTTGCCAATCTTGTTTAGGTCTAAAGAAGCAGTTTTTTTTCTTTTGCATGAAAGGACAGATTTTTTACTTGGAACAAATTGGGAAGATATGTATCGTGGGCTAGGAGAAAAGGCATCTAATTAAGATGATTGGTGGAAACTATCCTGGTTTGTCCTTACTTTTTGGAAATTAGATATCAGAAAGCATTTTCTAGAGAACTTGATTTTGTTTACAATATGTTGTTTTTGTCATCTTAGTACATGGAAAACAAAAAAACGAGTACACCAGCAATTTTCAGTAAACACTGAAATTGTTCATCTTTTTCCTCAGTTTCTGAAATGAAAAGCGACAAACCAGATGAAAGTTATCCTTATTTCACGCTTCTTTCAGCTTGAGGTCCCATCTATTGAATGTTTTATGTTTTGAAGCCTCCGAGGTTACACTGCTTGAATCTTGTTATAATATACCTCTAATTATTCTTGTCTGGGGGGAAAACTTTGCAGCAACACTTGTTGTTTAAAGTTGAAGCAAAGTAATCAAACATTTAAATGGTTTTTGTCTCCTTTGCCTAGCTTCTATTCATTGAATTGAGTTGATATGAAGAATATGATATCAAACTCTTGCGTACGTTCTCATTCCTTTTAGATAATTTTTTAGCAGGTTGCATGAATCTCTCTGCCTCTCTGGTCAAGTCTTCATCAGAATCCTAAGGGGTGTCAAGTGATTAAACGCACGCCAAACTATTTGAGAGTTTTGAGTTGAGCTAAAAATTACAGACAAGTTTTATATGCTTAATTATGGAGCCCATATGGAAGCTTGCATATCTGTTGGAGCCAGCTCCAGTAACTCTTATGCTCACTGCAATAGCTGTTACATTTGGATCTGCTTTTCGAGCCCTGAATTATGGGAAAGAAAGGGAGTGCAACCGTGATTTATCAGAAGCCTCAATTAGTTTGGATAGATCCCAAGCACTAAAGATCCCCACAATGAGCTCTTGGAGCCTGCTAATGATGTTTAATTTCTTCTCGTCTGTCTCACAATTCCTCACTGCCTTCACCTCTGTTGCCACTGCATCATCTTTACTTCTGCTTATCACCTTACATTGCTCACATCACATCACAGTTTGTGTCGCGGTGTTGTGCCAAGCCATTTACCTGGATCGAGGGGCTTTTATTGTTGCTATGCTCCAGTACTGTTGCAGCTTGGCTTGTTTCTGGACACTGGATATTGAAAAATTTGTTGGGGAATTTCTCTCTGTATTGTATCGCATTTGTGAGCCATGCATGTGCGATTTCCCAACATAAAAGTCTGTGCAATGCTTCTTCGTTGTCTGTTTGTGTACGACATATTCTGGGTATTCTTTTCAGATCTGCGCAAATGTTATGGTTTCTGTAGCAACGCAACAAGCATCTAATCCTGTTCATACCGTGGCAAATAGTTTGAGTCTTCCTGGATTGCAACTGATTACCAAAAAACTGGACTTGCCAGTTAAAATTGTCTTCCCTATAAACTTATTTGGTGGAGTGACCCCCAAAAGTACTGCTACTGATCATATGATGCTTGGTCTCGGTGACATGGTAAAACATCTTCTCCATTTTGTTAATAGAAAATTTATGTGATTATTTTCAGTTATACTTATAGTAGTTTGAGGTGTAGTTTACTAGAACTAAAGTGCAATGATATGTTGGTGTTAGATTTTTCCATTAAGTTCTCAGCAAGACAATTTCAACAAAGATCACAGCTTATTGTCGTATTCAATTTTCGCATGATAAGGAATTAAGGATTAAGCATATCCATTAACTTGATTCGGCTGTGTTGTTTCATTGGGTTTTCAGTTAATATATATTGGTACTTGGGTATTTTCATCAAAGATAGCAGCTACTATAAAATTTACTGCATTCTTCTTGTGTTCCTGGAATAATTTCTGCTACATTCTGTGAACGTCATGCTAATTGTTATATGCGCATGATGCTGGGTGGATGCATGCGAGGGTTTCCAAGTTTGGTATAGCAAGTATGAACTCTTGAGCTTGCCTTATAGTGTCGTCATTCATCAGTTTTACTCCCTTGCCTTCACATGGGATTCGTAATCAGTATCAGATGGGATTCGCAATCAGTATCAGTTGGCTCAGAAGTTCAGAAAGTGCATAACTTTTTGTTTCTGATTTTGTATTATCTGGGTTGAGTACCCTTGTAACTTATTTGCGCCTACCTAGCGGAATGTCAAACTTTTTGGCAACCGATAGAGTTGATTGGAGAGCGAAAGTCAGAGGAGGGTCGTTAGAAGGGAAAGATTGAAGCAAAAAATACGGGGTTTCCTGCACGATTTCACTTTCTTTTGATCTCCCTCTTCCGAGTTAAAAAACACATATTTTCCCTGGAAATCCTAACCAAGTCCTCTCTCTCTCTTTTGGACTGATTTTTTCACATGCCAACTATAGATTGCCACTCTATGCGTAATAATCGTCACTTCTTTCCCATACAATTTTTTATCTTGATTCGGATTTACCTCCACCACCCTGTTTAGAAAAGGGAAAAAAATTAACCTTAGCACCTAATTGGGCCCAAGTGATTGATCGCATCCTTAGCCAGATCAAATGATCCACTCGGTACACAATACCAGCCCGTTTGATAAAAATGGGCTAACTACCTTTTTAAGTCCAGAAAATTACTGGCCAGTACAGAAAATTAGTCTTTAATTCTCATTAAGGTAAGTCTCAACTTTTAATTACTTCTAGGTACAACTCATTAATGAGATTACCCTTCTACCCTCCAAACACAAATTTACTCTTTACTCCACCTCCCACTCCCCACCTTCATCCACTTCCGGCCGGCACTACTTCCGGCTGGCGAACTTTTCCGGCGGCCTCCTGCGAACTTTTAAATCTTCCGGCCGGCGACTTTTTTCGCCCGGCAAAATTCACTGCGAATTTGTATTTTTTTTATTAACACTCACTTTTTGTATTTTTATCAAAAAAATGTTTGCATGAAGGAAAAAAAAAAAAGAATCTTCCTAAAAATTTATTACGAATTTCTTCATTCTTTGGGAAAATGCCAGACTCAATGCAAAAATGCTACATACAGACGAAATATTACACAGATCCGGACAACAAATGGACATAAACATGCCTGATGAATGAGAGTTCCATATTCGCACCAAATTCGCAGTGTTTTAAAGCAAATCAAAAAGTAAGATTTCTTTCGAATAAAACACTGCGAATTGTTTATAAATACCAAATAAATGTCATGACCCATATAAAAACGTTTACGTCAAACAAAAAAATAAAGAATCTATCCTAAAAATTCACTGCGAACTTGTATAAAACACGGCAATTTTCTATAAAACCCCCTATGGATTTGTATAAATTTCTATGCGAATTTGTATAAAGGATGACAAAAACATGGTCATTCCTTCAAAATAAAACACTGCGAATTTTTTACTCTCACATCCAAGCAAAGTGAGAGAAAGATAAATGAATTTTCAAAATTCGCAGAAAATAAAAAAAACCTTCTCATCCAAACTTGCAAAAAGCAGATCTCGTAAGGAACAAGGGCAGAAAAAAAAACTCTTAATTAAAAAAATACAAAAAGTCCCCCAAAGAGCCCCTAAAGAAAAAATACATCTCACCAAAAAATTCG
The DNA here is from genome assembly GCA_036023075.1 of Gaultheria prostrata. Taxonomy (NCBI): domain Eukaryota; kingdom Viridiplantae; phylum Streptophyta; class Magnoliopsida; order Ericales; family Ericaceae; genus Gaultheria; species Gaultheria prostrata. The sequence goes on along the minus strand of JAXBDA010000349.1, from coordinate 4,274 downwards.
CACTGATTGAGTTGGAGATCTAAGAGAGAAGAGGGTCGGCAACCAAAAAATTTGCACCAGTTGAGTTGGGGATCTGAGAGAGAAGACGGCCGGCAACTAAAAATTCGCATCAAAAATTTCACACCGGTTGAGTTGGGGATCTGTGAGAGTAGGGAGTGATAAACCTACTTGATCAGATTGTGATTTCTGGATCTAGTCTCTGAACAACTTTCCGGCGAAGGCTTGGAGTGAGCTTTCCGACGAAGGCTTTGGTATGTTTCTCTGGTCTGATTTCTGCTTTTGGAAGGGGGAGAGAGAGAGAGAGAGAAAGAGAGTGAGAGAGTGAGTGGGGAAGATGAGACTGATAGGACTTCTTTTTCTCTCTTGTCTTGTAGTAATGTTAGAGTTGGGAAAAGAAAAAGTAACTTCTGCTGCGTTGGGAAAGTAAAGCACCAAATGTCTTTTATTTGAACGGAGTGGAATATAGCTGTAGAGCACCCAGAGTAATTGAGTGGACTCATGCGGATGACACGTGTCCGCGGTACGTGGTGCGTACGCAATTGGGGTAATTTGGGGATAAACTCCCGTACTTACCTTGGTGGGAATTTTTAGAAGTGAGTTGGACCCGGAGGGAAGTAACGTTAATTTTTTGTACCGGCCTGTACATTGCCCTTTTAAGTCAAGGTTGGGTTGGGAAGGACGACTTTGGGCTACTAATTGAGCTTAGATGGGCCTTGACTGCATTATGCGATGAGACGATGAGCATATACATGGTTCCAAAGGAGTAGCAACTATCAAGAAGAGCCCTGAGATTGTCTGGTTGATGGTGGATTTGCTTTCTACACAATTGATTAGGTTTCAATTCTTAGGGTCAAACTTCAAAAAAATCCTTTTTTGTGAATCTCCTAGTTCTGGAGTGAATGACCTGCCTTTGACCGCACGTCTGCATCGGGGAGAGAATTAGTCGAAGTGCGCGTAAGTTACATTTTGAGATGAGATAGTAATTATGATTCCGTAAACATGTGATAGTTTGGAGGTTAAATTTGAGTGAATGAAGACATTATGGTGACATTCGACCAATTTGATAGGAGCTCAACCTCAATGTAGGGCTTGAATAAAAAACAAAAAATCATATTTCGATTACATTTTGCCTGAATCATGTAGAGGGCTCTTTTTTTCTTTCCATTAAGACAACAAAAAGCCTTAATGTGAGATCTAAGAGACTTGAAATTTTGCATCTTAAAAACTTTTTCTTCTAAAATATAAGTATAATTTGTTGGTGTTATTTGGCATAATTATTTTTTAATTGTATATTAATTATGATCATTTCCCATTGTTGTTGAAGCATAAACTAAATTTAATATTTTTAGCACAAGAAAGCAAAGTTTGAATAAGCTCAAATTTTTTTTTTTGTCATTTGATATACATCAGTGGGGAGTTAGCGGGGGAGTTAATGAGTAAGTGCAAAGGGGGTCTACAAGCTATCCATAGCCCTAAGCCCCAAACGCCTCTGCCGAGGCTGGAAACTGGTCTCGCTTGTGAGAAAACTAAGACATAACCGTTAGGCTACAAGCACTTGGTTAAATAAGCCCAATTGACAAAGCCCAAATATGGAAATATTATTGAAGGAGACATAAATATCTACTAGTTTCCAGAAGCTCTGGAATATCTATCTTCTAAAAGTTATAAAGAATACCATGTGAAATATCTAGATTTTTTTTTGTGAGAATTAGTCACATGTAGAATTCTAGAATCTACCTCAAAAAATATAAATATCTTTGAACTAGAGCCTTCCATGGATTATAATAAATAGTGATGTGTTCTAGCCATTTTGTATCAAGCCAAAAAAAGAGTTTTGAGTTCAATACAAATACTCTCTTTCCCCATCCTTGTCTTTAAGTCTTTCTCCCTCTTTCAAAATCTTGTCCGGCTAAACATTACAAACTCTTAGTTTTTCAATAAATGTATCTTATGATATGCGATTCGTATCTGATACGATTTATAGAATGAAGAAAACGATACACGATACACAATCCGATTTGACAACATTGGTGGTAATGCATTTGAACTCATTTCTAGGAATGAAGACTCCCTCATACAGAAGAATGCCGATAATAGTAGCAGCCTCTAACCAAAAGACAGGGATAGCAATCTCATTTCTATTATTATCTAGTTCTATTATATCTAAGCTTTATGGTTAGCTGAACACAGAAGAAACAAAGCCGGATTTGGTAAACTGTCCAATAGAAATCTCATTTCTATTATTATAATTTTAGTTCTATCTATCGTGGATATCTATTTTGTATCAAACTGATTACTGTCCTTTCCTGTTATATTATCGTTCTATTTCCTTTTGATATTTTGAAATGCTTGAGGTTTTGGGTTCATATTCGATTTAGTGACTACCACATTGACTTTGTTTGGGATATCAATCATTTTCAAATTAATGTAGCAACATCCTCCTTTTCTAGCCCTTCTCTAGATTTGTCTCTAGCGTCGCTCATAGTCGATTTGCATGCATTAAAGCTTAAAATGTTTACTTTCGAATGATCTTGTTATACTTCAGGTGCTAAATGTTGCATGGGAGGTGAGCATACTAGTTGCAAGTGAGACTGTTCTTCCTTGCTACTATAGAGAAGGTTATAATAAGATATTGAAAAATGCAAAGCCCTACAGTGATCCAAATGGGATACATTTATCTGCTTTTACCTACTTGAAGCTTAACTCAACTCTCCTAGAGAAACACAATTTTATGGAGTTTGAACAGTTTGTCAACAGAATGCATGGTAAAAAACACATCCTTGCTAAGTATATTTATGCATTTAATTTGGTTGTTATGTAACCTGTTTTTTCTTTTCCTTATCCCTTTTGGTAAAGGGAGTAAAGAGGATGTTTAACTCTGAATACATTTATCAACATTTCTCACAAACTTTGGATTTCCCTTTTTTACTAGTGAATCTCTATTTGAGAGACCAAATTAATCTATGCATAAAAATTAACATCAAAAGATAACAAGGAAAAAAATAGGATTTTAGAAGCCCAAAAAGGTGAATAGTACAAATAGAGATGGTCCTCTAAAACAGAGATCGGTCTCCAAGTATGGAGACTTATAACTAGGGTCTCTGAAATAGAGATATTGATATAATGTCTTCATAGCTAAACATCCTCTTTAATTGCCTTACCAAAAGGGATAAGGAAAAGAAAAAACAGGTAACATGACAACCAAATTAAATGTGTAAATATACTGAGCAAGGATGTGTTTTTTACCATGCATTCTCTTGACAAACTGTTCAAATTCCATGAAATTGTGTTTCTCTAGGGGAGCTGAGTTGAGCCTCAAATAGGTAAAAGCAGATAAATGTCTTCCATCTGGATCATTGTAGGGCTTTGCAATTTCCAATATCTTGTTATAACTTTCTCTATTGTAGCAAGGAAGAGCATTCTCACTTGCAACTAGTATGCTCCTCACATCCAATGCAGCATTAAGCACTTGAAGTATAATAAGATCATTCCAAAGTGATCATTTTAAGCTTTAATGCATGCAAATCAACTATGACCGACGCTAGAGACAAATCTAGAGAAGGGCTAGAAAAGGAGGATGTCGCTACATTAATTTGAATATGATTGATATCCCAAACAAAGTCAATGTGGTAGTCACTAAACCGAATTTGAACCCAAAACCTCATGCATTTCAAAATACCAAAAGAAAAGAGAACTATAAGGTAACAAGAATAAGTACGAACAAGAAAAGAGGAAATCACAATGGCAACAACAGGAAAGGATTGGAACAGATGCGATGGTGAAGTGTTCCCCATCAAGCCTGTACAAATTGACTTTTGAATAGAAAAGCTTGGTTGTGCTGTGAGTTCAGAAGTCTAAGCATGCTTAAATGAAATCACGAATGTAGAAGCGTCTTTCAAAATATCCTAAATTGTCAGACCCGGGGTGGGTGCTGTCCCTTTGGCGACGGCATTGGTGCTGGCCGATTACGGTCGTCCGTGGTCGGCCATGAACGGCTCAGATCACATCTTGTCCAAACAAATCCGAACCATCCGCTGCCGAACAGATCTGAGCCGTTCATGGCCGACCATGGACGGCCGTGATCTGTCAACACCCATGCTGTCTCCGAAGGGACAACACCATTCGCCGTTCCCAGGCCCGGCCCTGGTGGAGAGGGTAAAACCCGTACTCCCTCTTAGGTGCCCTAGCTCGGCCATACAACGTGGATATGCCCTACAGGGGAGCCGAGCTAGAGAGGCCACGAGTAGGGCCGGGCGCGCAGTACGTAGTCGACC